>JARFIW010001265.1:883906-963808 GCA_036346225.1 Platerodrilus igneus
CTATTATATATATATATATATATATATATATATATATATATATATATGTATAGAGAAGAATAATCCACATTTGGAATGTAAATGAATGCTTAATATATATTAATAGTTATTAAGATGAAATGAAAACCCAACTTTGTATTTAAAGTTGAATTACCATTTCAAATCGAACTAGTAATTGAAAACCACTAAAAGAACGGCTACAGCAGGACTTGAATCTGCAACCTCTGATTTTCCGGATCAGCGCTCTAACCAATTGAGCTATCTAGCCTAATTGTTTAGATGATGTTATACTTAATACTACTGAAGCTTGGCTCTTGTTAACGATTTTCAATTACGTCTTGCATTTAAGGAAATTGAATCTAGTTATATACATAATTCATGTACTAATAACTTGATCATCCCATTTTTGCAACGTTCGGATAATACAAATATGTAATTATATTATTATTAATAGAGAAGAATAATCCACATTTGGAATGCAAATGAATGCTTAATATATATTAATAGTTATTAAGATGAAATAAAAACCCAACTTTGTATTTAAAGTTGAATTACCATTTCAAATCGAACTAGTAATTGAAAACCACTAAAAGAACGGCTACAGCAGGACTTGAACCTGCAACCTCTGATTTTCCGGAAAATCAGAGGTAATTCAACTTTAAATACAAAGTTGGGTTTTTATTTCATCTTAATAACTATTAATATATAGTATATATATATATATATATATATATATATATATATATATGTATATATATATTTTCTAATATTACCCCCTTTATTGGTTGACAATTAATTATAATATATGAGCAAATTAGCAATGCACCAAATTGCCCTATAATTTCCTTTCTTTAATTAATAATTTACTAACTTCTCTATTGGGTCTTTAAATCTGCGCCTCGACCAATGAAACTCTTATCTCAGGTTAATTTTGTGAATAATTTTATATCTGCATTTTGTTTACCGTTTGGTTATATACAATTATGAATTGGTTCAAACGATAGGATTTTTGTTAGAAGCTTTATAGGAGCGTATGTTGGAAATTAGAAATTATTTCGATCATTCCATTTGGGGACTCATCTAACTCATCCCAAGATTAGTTTTGGAGAGTACAGAGAATACCATTTCCTGTTTGTCCAACTTTCCTAACACCCAAAGAAGACTCAGGTGCTGCTTGTCGACCAGGCTACATCTGTAAATATATGTAAAAGAAATTCAACAAATACGTTGATAATAACTTTTTAAAGGTTCAGTATAAGTGCATATTTTGAAAAACTTATTTGTGTTTTAATCTGTTGTATATCATCTGTTGTTCTATACTTATTTGTACAATTTTAGCCACACATGTTAAACGACATGCATGCATCTGGCACCCATTTGTTTTATGTGTCAAATAATTTAAGAATATTATACCAATGGAATAATGCTGGAAAATTAACACCACGGATCACTTCAAATTGTGTTTTATTTCTCAAGTTATAAATTCAAGCCAAGGGACCCTTTTCTGATTCAAGACGTCTCACTTGCTCTTACCTTTGGACAAGGGATCATTGCTGTTTGTACCGCTGAACCTGGCCGAGGAGTAAGTACACTGAGTTATTCTTGAAATTTGAAGTAATACCTAGAAGTAGTATTGGATGTTTAAATTTTGAACCTGTTGATACTTATTTTTAAATGAAATAATTATGTGAAATATTAACATAACGTAAAAGACTGCCTAAACTAAATAGGTCGCAAATTCACGTTATAGTAATTATAATTGAGTGTAAAATACCGAATTAAGGTAGTTTTGAAGTGTGTGTTTATAGAATGAACAAAACATGTAATTTAATATGTAAGAGTGCTTTAAAAAAAGGGATTTAAGTACCTAGGTGATAAGTTTGTTTATGATTTTGATGGATGAAAATAATAAAATAAAAAAGAGGTTGTTCTATCAAACTCTGTCGTTTTAATTTAAAAGGATTCCGAAAATTATAAAAGTAAATAAGCTACAAGTATTTAGAAGGCCAAAGAGCATACTACAGTTTATTCAATAAAGAGAAACGCAGTACCTCAAAATTAATTAAAAAAGGTAACGACAAAGGGGAGTCACAGTCATTATAGGAGCATCCAGATATTTCGACGCAGTACTAGTAACCACGAAGGAGGACCCATACTTATAAACAAGTCGGCGGTAGGACGTGCAGCCAACCACAAGCAAAGAAAGCTTTCACAACACCGTGGAACGCATTCTATGTACAGCAGAATCGTATAAAAAGGAGCATCCACCATTTATTTATATACATTTCGTTACAGCAATATCCTCGGTTTGAGGATTTTCCCGCCGGGAGTCGACTGGTGGAAAATACGCGCTTATCACGTAAAACGTGTTTGTCCGTTTTTATTTCCGCGGTGGTTATAGACTCGTTGGACAAATTGTTTAATATTATCCCGGCGCACGTATCATTATTTATTATTATACCGCTGCGCGGTCATTCGCCATTCGCGTTTAAGACGGTAAACCATCTTTCAAAACCTGTTATTTTATGGCTATACAGGTGCGGTTTCTGTATAAGCCCGATGTCGATATTTTCTTTGCATAATAACTTTACGAAGTTATTTATTGCCCCTTTGCCTTTCCCGAGATTTAGTTGCGCGAATTTAATTTTCTTGCTACTTTTAAATCTTTCTTTTTCTTCACGATCCATAATGGATGTTCCGTGTGATTGCGTTCTTCAGCCGTAGCATCGTGGGGCAACTACTCGACTTGGCGTCGTGGCGCGTATCGACCTTTGCGCCACCGCCAGTTCTGTCGTTTGCCCTTGCGCAAACTACACAGTAGGTGACTGCCTTTTGGCAATTCTTGAATTTGTGCCCGACCTCGGCACAGTTACCGCACCACTGCACCTTCTCCCTGCACTCCATCGATCTATGACCGTACTCGTAACACCGGCAGCACTGAGTCATCGAGAAATGGTCCCGGGCCCATACTCTTCGCCACCTGAAGTTGATAGCGTCAGCTAATATGCGCCTCCGAAGTGTGAGTGTAATTTTGAAGACTACGTTGGCGAAGGGATCCCTAGGGCCCTTTCCGCTAAACCTAAACTTATCTCTCAGGTGGTCTTCCAGCTTCAAATCGCCGAAGCGGGGATTCTGGCTCACGATCAACCGCACCAGTTCTTCCGCCTTCATCACCGCTTCGACCCCCGGAAGAACGACTCGTGGACGCTTCTTCTCGATGGTTTTCGCTACTAATTCTTCGCAGTGCCCGCCAACCTTCGACTGCAGTTTGTTGGCGTCGGCACGACCCGCGCACTCAACTACTACACCCCCCTAAGCGTTTTCGAGCTCCAACTACAACACACCCATCACATGCTGGGTCGGCCTTCTTCTTCAGGGTCGTCATAACGTCGCTCTTCTGGCCTGGTTTGGCGTCGATCCTAACGGCAAACGTAGGCTTCACACCTGCTGCAGCTGATGCGTAGGAAGTGCGCGGTATCGCCACTCCCTGTCTCCGCAAATCTTGGACTCCCGAAACAACAAAATCCACCGCAGAATTTCCCCCGACAACACCAGCTCTCTTAGAGTTGTCTAAACAAAGACGCAGTGCTCTAACTATACCTATTAGTTGGTTCGTCACGTCGCGGATATCATCCACGGCGTACCAAACCATCTTCCTATCCTCTACGATGAGAGTGCCGGAGGTAGTCGGCACCTTTCCGTAGACGGCCGCGTGCGCTTTCCTCACCCTAAACTTCAAGAGTTCCAACTCATTGAAGTCGCTAGCATCAGCGCTGTCGTTGCTGCTAGTCGACATCTTACCCTGGGACCTCGAAGTCGAGGGCAATTCAGGCGCCGCAACCACCAAAAGAGGCTCCGACTCCCCAGACACGACCGCCGACGACACAAGCTCCTTCACTACCTCTCAACCTCCTCCTGTGTCCCTAACCTAACGCTCTTCAAGACAACCCTACGCTATTTCCCCCAACAGAGCCCTCAGCTTCCGACCGATCGCCCCTCTTCTTCATTGGCAACGGCACCTCATCCCGGTGGACCACCATGATAACAAAGCTAATGAGAAAAGAATAACGAGCGGGAAACCCAACTAAGAAACAACGACCTGATTGTTACGACGCTAAAAGAACACAAACGTTGGTCCAGTAAAAACACTTTGATTAACGATAAACCGTAAACAACCTTGTATTTATTACTTAAGCTTCGAACCGTCAAATTAAATTTCAAATTTAGCAAAAATACAAGAAACACTAAACGTCAAAATAATGACTAGAACCAAATAACAACACTATTTATTTATTTTAAATTTTTAAACCCTCAAATCAAATTTAAATAAGCTAATTTCTTGAAAATATTATTTATAAAATAATGTACTTTAAATTTAACTATGAAAATAAACAAATAAAAACACGCGCTATTGGAATGCAGTACCGGAAACGCACTTACCCCGTGTTTACTCGAGCTTCAAATGCTTCACCACTAATTACACTGAAAACTCGACTTTAAGAATGTTTAAGTACGCGATTTCTTAAAATATGGAATATTTATATTTAATTTATTTTGAAATTTACGGTTTTTGAGCTATTTATTTAATTTAAAACGGCCTAGGTTTTGGTTTTTGAGTTGTTATTATATTATACGCGCGCTATAAAATTTTTACACACTTTTAGATGGTTTTAGGCGGTCTTTTACACGATTTACGCGGTATTTGTTTTAAATTTATTAAAAACGCCCTTTAAATTATTTTGGGGTGTATGTTTATTAGTTTTTTACTTTATTAGCACGAAATTCAATTTAGTTTATTCTTAAATGCGGATGATAGTTTAAATTCAAAGAAAAACGCGATTTATTTATTATTTAACGGATTAAATTACTATTTTTAATTTTCTTTAACTATCCTGTGTTTAAAAATTAATGCCGCACAATAATAAAAATAAAGTACAATGAAAAGCAAAGCTTAAGATATAACCGACAGATTTGATAAAGATTTATAAGTTTTTTCCAAGTAAGCAATTAACTCTGCAGAGGATGGGATAGATGAGGAATCCTGATGCAACTTAAAATTGCGGGCAGTATAAACACATTCAGGCGATTTAGGATCATTTGAACTAAGACAAAGTTCCATTCTTCTACAGGCAAGTCAAACTTCTCGAAGGCTTGCAAATTATCGGTAAAGTGTCCACTAATTTTTGCAAATTTGATGGGTGATCAGAATTCAATTTTGGAGATTTTTCAATATTGTTCCAAAGAGCAGAAGTGATGCGGCCAACATTGTGATATTTTTCGCAAATTTTATTATATGCAAAAAAGTAATTAGATGCGGTTAGATCAAAATTCTTAATGGTAGATAACACGGAATTTTTCAAAGCGGACTAGAGGTAGAAAATTTATCGACGTCGGAGAGGTCGTCATTATAATGAAGCAGACTATCAAATTGATCAATAAAGGTCTCGGACGTACTGATATCGCCCTCAAATGAAGGGAGAATCACGGCGGTAGTATCAGTTTGGATTTTGCACTGTGTAAAGATGCGGATCTGCCTTCTGCAGGGAAGGGGCATGATTGATTGAAAATAGCTTGAAATACAGGGTTTTAACAAGAAAAAAGCTATTGTCGAAGCGCTTTCCGATTGAATCCTCTATTTCAAACTGATTATCTGCGCCTTTATCCTAAGAGATTTCGCCAATAATAAAATTATGGTGCTCAAAAAAATTGTCCTTAATCGCGTCGATCGACGTGTATTGAGCCCTAAAAGGTTCCAAAACACTGGGTTCAACTACTGTCTTGTTAGCGATGTCAAAAATCTCCAGACGGTAGTTAATTTGCGTGTTTCTTACAAAATACGCCTTTTTGAGCCTCTTTGCCATAACCTGAATCACCAAAGCGAAGGCGAAGAAATACAAGCGGTAAAATATGCGAAAGCAAAAGGGAACTTTTAATGTATGCACCAATACAAAGCAGGCAATTAGTATTGATTACCGCGCTTTATGTGAAAATCCAAATTAAACACTACAAATAATTTAAAGACCAAATTCAAAGATTAATAAACCAAGTATGTAACTAAATAAAAATGTTAGAGCTTGCAGGTAACATTCAGATCCGGCGAGAATTGATCATATATGTTAATGCGGCAGTTAACTTCGATAACCACAGATGGTAGAGATAAATGGACTTGAATATTTAATATTAATAGCGGAAACCCTCAAGTACTTACCTAAGTTAGTAGATTTAGCGGTGTTCGAAAAACTAGTAGTAAAAAACGCCGACTTTTGACATAAGTTCATATCTCTTTACAAAACATCATAGCGACGCACAGCACTCTTTGAAACTAAGTTTTCACAGTACATCAATAATACAAAGTAGCTTGAAGGCTGAATCACGATAAATCTAATGGCATTTAATATCCAGAAGGCGAATGCGAGGTTACCTGCAAGCATGATATTATGTTAACATCTAACAGTAAGTAAATTATACAAACGGAAGATTGTGAAACAACCATTTGTTGCTATTGATAATCAAATACAACTTCTTTTAAGCTATGATAACTCTCCAGATGATTTTATAACAAAATAAAACGACTATTTCATTCAAGAGTAAAACATTTAATTATTTTTTAACGGATCACTGTACTATATGTGAATTGACGCTTTGTGTACATTATGTTGTAATGAACGATTACGTAAATGTGTTTCTGGTGTTTGTAAATATTCTTTTGGGACTGTATGTTTTACTTACAGGTTGTAATATAGTTTTTTACCGAAGTTTCCAACCCTTTTCGTTCTATATCACCCACCCGACTCTCCGACGTTTTTAAGCTTCCCCGAAGTCTAATTCTTTTTGAGTTCGATTCTACCATTCTGTTCCCATTTTGTTGAGGTATTCGATGTAGTCAATTTTCTTTCCTTACTTTGCTGCTTTCTTTCCTGTCTGTATGGAACCCCGTTGAAATAAAAAATAATCCTTTCTTGCTTTATTTTTTATTATTAACTTTATCCTTGTGACTATCAGCTAAAAAAAATACACCTTTAAATTTCCTAAACCCTAACCTGATATCACAAGGTCGAGAATTTCTTCTTATTAATGTAAGCCCAAGGTAAAGTTAGTTGGAGAATGGCTTGAGATAAAGAAAAACTCTAAAGACATAAACGGCTAGTCGAATGTTAGCTCTGGGTAGATCATGAGCTTGGGTCATGGGTTGTTAAAAGACCAAAAATGTATTTAATGAGCGCCACCGTATTTTTCAATACAATAACCAACAAAATTTAACTGTGCTTGTATAAGGGGAATGCGGAAACCTTATCTTAACACCACTAACATAGCCATAAAACCTGAATTTCACTCTTTAAAACACACTTATCAAGACCTCAAACACCAGATGTCATACAGATGTCTTGGCTTGACCTGTGAACAAACAAAGGTACAACATGGACACCATTTGTGTCCTCAAAAACATTTGCCAAAAATAAAATAATAGAATTTAGGCTTCTAAAATATATACCCGGGGAGTTTGTTTTCATTACACACCATTTCTAATCGGGGATGACTAGTAATTTTTTCTTTTACTTGAATTCTAAATAATAAAAAGTCATTCAAAAACAAAATAGATTCTATTTGAATAAATTTCTGGATATATGTAACTACAATATTTAAGTTTGTATCTTTATAAAATTTTCTCTTAATAATTTTTCTAGAACAAATAGACTAGTGAAGTTTTGCATTCAAAATTAGGAAGATCTCTGAATGGATCATTCTATAAAATTTAAATATACTGACTTGAAATTTCTAAGTTACTCATAATACATAATTTTCTTTAAATCAATGAAGTACTTCCTTGACCCTCACAATAAAATTTAATTATCAAAGTGCTGATATTGTAGAATGTAATTACTCTAATTTATTTTTATTTAACAGTAAGTACGCGAATTTCACATGTCGATGAAAAATGCAAGTTCATGACCTCAAAATATTTAAACATATTTTAAATTAAATTAAGACGGCATGTGACGTCTAGATAGGACAACTGAATCTATGTTTTTTATATATCTGGCATAAGATGTCATTCACAACTTTATTAAATGTACTATTTGTGTACATGTGCAAACATTCTGACAAACAATCGACTTGTTATTTAATTCGCTGATTCCTCAAAAGCTATTTTCTTTTTACGTTACTCAAATATTTAATGTTAGATTATTTATAGTAATTTACTCTATGTTCAAAGTTATTAAATCCTAAAGAACACTCACGTGCTACGAAACTGCTCTGAACGAAGATACTGGACCTTGACCCCAGCTGTCGGAAATTTCCATAACCATCAAAGTTCTTCGGAATACAACGATTATATAACAAAACCAACCTCAGCTCGAATGAATTTTTTTTCAACAAAACTTTAGCTCCAAGATTTCCTTATTTGATGTTATTTATTGGGAAGTTGAAATATACGGAACACATGTGAAATTGCCTTCTACGTTACTGCATTTTATATTAAATAAGACGTAATCATATATGTTCTTGCTTTAAAATATTGCCTTAAGAAATTGTCTTAAGTTATTATCGGAGATATTGCACTAAGATGAAAAATATTAGTATAATCTATTTAATTAATATATACCAACTGTATTAATGATGTCAAAAGGGGCTTCCATCTTCTTAGGCCTGCAGGGATCAACTGAACTGCTCTGAGTGAAGCTTATAGAAAATCATGCTCACGCTACAGCTGTTAGGCTCGACCTCCAGACACCAAGAATTTATCAATTATTTTCTTTTTCTTACTCTGTTAGAGGCCACGTGTTTAAACACGACCATCTTGACTACACTAACTTGTAGAACCGCTTGCCCGTTCGAACGCTGATAATGAAGTGAACAAATTGACAACTCGACAGAGCTTAGTAACGAACTTTAGAGCATAAACGTAAAAGAATCTATGTGTTATTATCAATTTTATGTATTAATTTCTATTGGACGGTAATTCACAAATTAAATATTTTAAATTATAGCTGTTTTATTTTTATTTTAAAGAACGAAGTGTAGCTAGAAAAAAAAATACGTTACACCGTAGCAAAGTGATTAGTAACCCCATCTAAAATTTCCTTGCCAAATCATATCATTATACACTAGCACAATTATTTAGAGTTTCCAAAACGAAATATATGTTTTAAAATTAATAAAAGCATAAAATATACCCTCAGCTGTGCAAACCAAACTAACAGTTTTAATATGACAGTTTCAGCTACAACAACATTACATGTTCAAAACAAAATACACATACACTAATGAGCTTTTTCCATTCTGTTAATGATATTTTGCAAATGCACCCCAAAACATACTTGCTATATAGTGTCAATTTAACCATTGTAGTTGGGTTTTAAGCGCAAAGGTTAGTTTGCTGAATATGTGAGTAAATGCTCATTTGTAGAGTTGCGTTTGCATAGAATAAAGTTATAATTATACGAGAACTCACTTACGGCTGTTGCCTATTAGTGTATTTGCAAACTGCTTGATTATAAAGGACGTTTCTGAACATTTGTCTAACTGGAGAAGTATTTTAAGGGTAAAAGTATGAAAAACGTTTGTAAAAGGTCGATCCAAAGATGCTATTCGTTCGGGTTATACAGCTTCAATGGAAGAAAAAGTAAAAACTACAAATACATCAAAAGAAATCATTAAAAATAAATGAGAGTTGGTAAGTGGGAGCTTTTTGCTGTGTACTCTTAGGTGTTTGTACTTTCAACACCAGTATTCATTACTAGGAAGCAGAACTAAGGTACTTCATTGTTTCCCGCAAGAAAAGAATAATATCAGTAACGGAATGCCCGCCCAAAATTAAGTGTAGCGAAGGGAAGGAGAGAAAAAGAAAAAAACGAATACCGCCCTATACAGTCGGAGATTGATGAGAAAAGAAGGTAAACTTGGTCAGGTAGTTCAAAGTTCAAATTCTTAAATATCCGTTCTTCAATAACACTTCGTGTATAAAACTACGTTTTATATTTAAATATTTTACTCTTATCATACATTCAATTTCAAGGAAAACAATTTTTAATAAGAAAGAGTCATTTATTGCGGTGAAAGTGTGCATTAATTCTTAAAACAATGTGTTGCAAGGAAGTAGTCACGTACTTCCTCGTTATTCCATTCAATAGAAACCAACATTTGCATGACGATCAACAAAATTTAAAGAAATTTTCTATTTATACAGGAAACATTTGGAGCGATTAATTTTTAAAATGATTAGAATTTACGTTTTGTAAATACAGGTCTATTCTACATTGATGAGAGCAGCGCTCGATGAATCAGATACTTTGTAATAAACTGAAACGTTTATTACAGATACTTTAGTTTTGACTATTTGAACAAAATTTGATTATATATTTGTTATCTTTATGAATGTCAGTCTTGGCAGACATTTACAAATTTGAACGTTTAATTTAAAAACTGGAATTTTAAGCAATCCTAATACAAATCTTATTTTGTTACTAATAACAAATAATTTCGTTAAGGCTTCTCGTAAGTGAGAGTGCTTCAAATATTACAAAAATTTAACGAGTAAATTTTTCTTTCACAAAATATATGTAGTTACAAAAAATTGGTAATATTATGTAGGTTGAGATTTTTACGGCAAGTAATTTGACCATACGTGAAGATGGGGGTTTGTTAATACAACTGGTATTCTGGTAAAAATTCCGCTAAAGGAATCAGCAAAAGTAATTGACTGACTCACCCTTAACTCACAGGTCATTGACTGCTACCCTTGCACTGGATATGATCAGGTCTCAGTTCATCTTCTGCTGTTTACTTGCACATACTGAATTCAAAGGACTACAGATTGATTATAAATTGTGGTATTGTTGCCTTGATGATTTTTGCGTTAAAAAAAAATATATATATTAAGGCACTGTTTGACCTTTCACCACTTATTTTTACCATCAACGACTTCCATCCCACTTTACTCGAGGAATAACGTGGAAGTGATCGGATTAGGAAAACAATTTATAAGGACAATTTGACCTGGGGAATTTCATGCGCCGTATTTATGAAACAAGTTGAAAACCTTGAATAAAAGTTTATTAAAAACATTTGAGATATTTTCAATATTGTTATTGTAGAATGTGAAGGTTAGCCTTGCGATTTAATTAAACTAGGAAATAAAGGATTGTTTGATACTTTCTATATGGGACAAATGATTTGTTATGAATTTTAAAGCTTATTTAGGTTTGCAAATTAATAATTTTTAGCGAATTATTTCATTTTTTTTAATACGGATTTGTAGCACTGTAAGAAATATTGTTATACAAAAAAAATGGTTACACTTGTGTGTCGGATACTTTGTTCCAAGGTGTCTACAAAAAAGCGATGCCTTTATATGGCTATTAGCAAGAACAATTTACATAAAACGGTTTACGTTCTGACTTTTCTCCAGTAAAACAAAACCCATTTGCAAATAGTCACTGTCATATTTTTGTTTTTCTTTTTTTTCTTACCATGTTCCCAAATTTTGGCATTATTTCTAGTCAGGTGAGATTGTAACTCACTACAACTTTTAATATCACCATCCTGTGTTGTTTCAAAATCAGGTGCTGAGTTGATACGTGAACAATTGACTGCTTGACCAGTGTTTTGTCAGACTTGACCAAACAACCCGATTTTTACCATCGATCCATAATAAAATTGCGGAAAAAAATTATTAAAAAATATTTACATAAGAACTTCACTAAATAAAGCTACTAAAGTGCACTGTTAATTATAACCTAAATCATTCCTGTTACACAAGCCTCCGTACAATTTAATTCGATTCTACTCTCATCGCTGTGATCAAGCCTCTAACTCTAGGACCTACGTGCAACTAACGCACAAGCCATTCAACGGCGGGATCGTAATCGGCAAGTAGAAGGTTTCAGAAGGTGGCTCCTTGGCTTATTTGGTTCGCGTGTGACTACTAAGCCCAAGATCCCGGGTTTGATTCTCGACACTGACCGTTCGAATAATGTTAGGCAAGCCATTTTCACAAAAATACACCCTTGTTCGGATGCAACAATTTTTGACTACACATTGAAAATATGGTGTGTCAAGGCTTTATGCGTTGCGAAAACATTGTCGTTCCATCATGGAAAAATAAGCGTCTTTCTTGCCGAGTATGGTTAATAATACCAAGGTTGCTGCAATGGCCTACGCATTTATGTATTACTTTATTAAGGAAAACAAAAAAGTAGATAGCTGTGTTACAAATAAAATGAACATTAGGTTATAACTTTAGATTTACTCTGAAGGCACTGGGATCCTGTAACAATTTAGGAGTACTTCGGTTATCTTCAGTAGTACGGGAATGGGTACCTATGAAAAAATAAAAAAAATAATAAAAATAATAACCAAAATGGCTGAAATACAAAATACTACGTTATACTAACTACTTACTCTGAAAGGCTTTTTCTACTGTCATAATTAAAGAGAACCAAACTTTCTTGTTTCAGTAATCTTTTCGATAGTATTCCTACATGAAAGATGGTTATTCTAAATAGGTTTCCTCTGCTTCTGGTTTCTTAAATTTATCATGTTATACGTAACATTTTTTTACAATCCCTTTAAAAACGCTTATCAAATCTTGTCATATAAAAGAAACCTTGTGAAATAAAATACCTTACTAAAATATTACTCCATCACTGGGGTTACTGGATATTCTTTTACAATCATATAATTTTTAATTATTTCACAAATAAATGCAAATAAAATTTAATCTATAAATTAACCTTTATTAACATTAAATAATTGCAATATAAATACGTACATACTTTCATTAAAAACTTAATTTTTTAACTTCAAACTGGCCAGATATTGCTAAAAGAAATCCTAAAAAGAACATTAAATTAAATCCATTGATAATACTACCACTCTAATTTTGCCCATTCCCTTATTGAATTACAAGAATTTAGATCCTATTTCTGGAAATGCCATTAATGACAAACAAAGAAAACACTTAAATACCAACTTTTCCTTCTATCATATCAATCTCCATTCAAAATACTGAGTACATGCTTCAACTAACACTTGAAATTCCACAAATAAAACTTACATTTAAGTTCAATACGTACAACTTTTTAGTATTTTAAAATGTGCAAAACTTCCTGGCACGATAGCATCATGCCTAAATTAAACCAACATCAGTTTAAGTCATCGTTGAACAAACTAATTACTATAACGTGTGATTAATTTACTATTACATAAATACGAATTATTTACATGTACATAATTAACAAGTATAAACATGGAACTTATTGTTTATTAATGGTTTAACTCATTTGTTAAGAGGTTAAGGATATAACGCGTTGTAACGATAAATTAGATAGGAAAGAAAAAGTTTAGTAAATTTGAAGAGATAAATTAAAAATATGGACGCATTTTGTATGAAGGATTTTAGGAATACTTAATCTTAATTAATCATATTTCAAAATTTGTTTTTATAAAAATAATTCAGACATTATCCTTTGAAATGTAGTATCATATAAGAATCTATGACGATGAGTTAATATAGAACCGCAAATCAGATATCGGATTGTGACCAGACACTATGTATACAGTTTCTATAGATAATTACATATTAATAAACGACTTCGAGACAACAAACTATGTAAAAAAGTAGATTAAAATTATACATTGTATTAACTGAATGCTGAAGGCAAGTAGTATGTGATTTTAAAGTGGATAGAATAAGATTAGTTAGACCCGACGCGAAAGAATTGGATTTAATTATCCGCGAGCCGCTAATCAGAAAACTTTTGAAACATAGTGATGAAGACGTGATACTGCGGGAGTTTGAGCTGTGTTGGGATGGTATGAAGACAAAAGCTAAAAGTTAAAGTGAACGATATAGAACTTCAAAATGTGAATGTTCACGCAGAGAAATAACATGCTATGCGACATAATTTGTTAAACCATTCTTAGGATAGACTTCAATTCACGTGGGCGTGGATATAATATCTCAACAACCGAGGTACAAAGAAGTTAGGGCAGTGGATAGTTTCATCCTTCCAATAATTGGGATTTGATGGTATGTTAGTTTAGGGAGTTTATGTTGCTGAAAAATTTAATAAATGGCTGCAACAAAAATGTTGATGTTGGTGGGTAACCTGAAATAAAGCTATAAGTGATTATGAGCTTTTACGTTTAGAATTATTAAGTAAGGATTTGTGGACTGAAAATGTCTATTGTTTGTATTTACGTAATGGGATATTAATTAACGATGGAATTGCGTATATTGATTTTAAAATAAAATTTTTACTGGCGCAATTTAGTATCAGTTAAAGTATGGAATTTTATTGTTTTGAATAGACGATGAAAGGATAAAAGAAAAGTTAGTATCTAACTTTTTTGAATGTTGCCATTAAAGGCATTTCAAAAAAATTGGGATTCATACTGTTGTATAATATAATAAAAGAAACGAAGAAAAATTGGAGTGATAGTATTATTGCCGGTTTTGATGTAATATTTTCATTAGGTCTTCGTTTAGTGATACGATGTAATTTAATGTTTTTTAAGGTTTTCTTTTAATAATATCCGGCCAGCGTGGGGCTCAAAAATTTAATTCTTTTTATATATTTGTATTTACATTCGCACTATTTGATGTTAATAGTGGATGAATGTAGAATGAATTTTATTTCAATTTATTTAGGAACTAAAAGGTCAGTTATTGTAAATGATATCTCCCCACCCCAGTGATGGAATCGTATTTGAAAGATGCATTGCATTTCCCAATTCGATATAATTTGACAAAATTGTAATAAATGTTCTAAGATATTTGAAGGAAATGTAAAGTATGATGGGATAAAATTTAGGATACCGAAGCAAGATAAATTTATGTGAAATAACGAGATAAAATTAAATGGCATTTCTGTGATAGATGGTTTGGCGCCTTTCAATTATGGCAGGTGATAGTGTAACGTAGGTGTTTGATATTTTAACCATTTTATTTATTGTCTTTAGTTTAAATTTTTTTATTTCTTTTATAATTTTTCTGTAGGAACCCACTTCCGAACCGCTGCAATTAGTCGACGCACCCTTATTTTGTTACGGGGTCTATACTCATGCAGGGCAAATCAAAATTAATGAGCGTAACTCTCATTTTACCCGTAAGAAGGATGATCAGAAAACACCAACTTTTTAATTCTTCATCTTTCAAACACCAGCTCCCGTATCACAACTAACTCACTTATTTCTAGTTATTCTCGCAGGTAACCCTTATCTTACGGCACACACGAACTTTAATAATCCCACGTACGGATTAACATTTCTTACCGGATCTGCAAGTAAAGTTATATATCGCTCGCGCACCGTTTAATTTGTCGCTTTAGAGAAATCCAGGTTATATCTTGAAGCTGTGTTTTATCGACTAACCTTTAATCTGACCTCATATTCACTTCAAGAGCGCGACCATACCGCCTTATTACTTGCTCGTATGACTACATTTCGATCTTTCAAATTATCTGCTCATGAATAACTAATTCATTGTTTCTTGTCGGTTATAGAGTTTGTCATTTTCCCCCACTCTTCATACGTTTGGGGTGTTGTATCATGGTACAGTCGTCCTATGGAGCTCGTGATTGAATCACGTGAAAGATAGGTGATGTCTTATTCGTGATTAAAGTCACTAAATTACTCAACAATTTTGCAGACACATTGGAATTATTTTATATTGTACTTATTTTATATTACTGTAGAAATTATATGCAACCTGATATTTCCGAGTTTCACTAAATAAGCCTCTGTATTACATTGTAATGATATTATTGTCTTATCTGAAAAATATCTTGTAATAATTACACGTGTGTCCCTGTAATGTTAATTTTTCTGAATTATACTAAAACTTGTAAAAGTTCCCCTATATTAGGAATAATTACGGCATGAAACATACATATTAATAATTTTACTGTTATTTACTTTTTAGTTATTCTGAAAGATTTTTTTAAATGACATGCTACAAAAATTAATTTTGTTGTTATCTGTATAAAATTACTCGCGCAATTTCTCCTGTTTACATATCTGTATACGACTTTGTAACACGTAATAATGGAACGTTTTTCCTTTTTGCGGTTTTGAAATAATTTATGGATCTAAGTTACATTCAAATATGTATTACACAAAAATAAAACCTTGATTTTGTGGTTTTAAGTATAGTGTGTGAATTCCCTTCTATAGAACTAAAAATTTATTAAAATGTCATGCTTAATCGAAATATACAGAGTACATTTACGTTTCCTTTGTCCGTTTACGATTAATTTTCCCCTTTTACATCTGGTTTCTATTTAACCTAACACCAATGCATTACAGCTGCTTTGAAGTTAACGACAGATTAATTTGTTCACTGCATTGCAAATACCGGGCGTTTCACATTTTTAATGCGACAGTGAAATACCAACAACCGGTTGGATGCCTCAATGGTCCGTACAGGTTTGGTCGGCGCGATTTCGGTACCAGGTTTTATTGTATGTTTGTACTCACTTTTAAAGATTCAACATTTCACAAGGGTTTAAGCTGATGTTCAAAATTTTAACACGTATTTGATGTGGCGCTTTATATTTATTTTTGAATTATTAACAGTGCAGTAAATCTATGTAAGCAACTTTATGATTTCCGTATTTCTCATGCCAACGGTTTAAAACTTCGCCATTACAAGATTATTTATGCAAACATCAATTATACATATTACAAACCCCTGAGGGTTCGCGAATTACCGGTTGAGAACCACTGCTCTAAGCATACAATCTCAACTCATTTCGTTACCAATAAATAGTACAGAGACCTTATTCTATTGCATCTATAGATGGAATGCTCTCTAAGTACTTACACAAGCCACCTGCAAGTTTACTAGACTGTAAGCATCAGCGATATCGCACGGATTAAATTTTCCGGGTCATTTGAAGTTTCGTCTACTGAATAGACGGTTCTTTACATCACTTACATTCGCGTCAAAAGTCATTAGTTTACTTTCCTTTGAACTTGGGATTGATGTTGTAAATTCTGCGTTAAATTGAAATCATCTCGTCTCTGTATATTTTATCGCCTATCAAGATGTATAAGACACCGTACAACCTGATTGGAATTGATTGAAATACGTGAGCAACTGCGAATTATTTTAACTGCTTTGACTGAATTAAAGTTTTCGGTATTAATTTATGATTTCTAAAGAAGTGTGAACTTAATAATTTGTGTAATCTTTGATATAATTAGTTAGGTCAAAGTTTTAATGTTAAACCGAATGAAAACCCTGGTGTACAAAACTTTTGCAAGGTCTTTCAATTTCGAGGAATAATGAGTTCCTCCCGGTCATCAAGTTATGTCAATGTGTCCATCTAGCATGCTATCAAGCAGTGTCGGGATGATCCATATCGCATTATATTGGGAAAATACCTCTAACTTTTACAAGTAAAAGAAATTTATTTAAACTGTAAAAATGACGTCATACAGAAAGTTTCTTAACTTTTCTTACAACAGAAGGTATCATGTAAAGTTCATACCTCATACAAATTTAAATTTCCATGCTTTAAATCCAGAGAAGTCAATTAACACATCAAAATTAACTTTGTCTACGGTATCTGCTTTAACCGACAATGTAGCTAGGGATGGATTCGGGCCCGACGCAGAAAGGTAACCGGCCCGGCCCGATGCCCGGCCCGGTCCGCCGGGCCGGGCCGGTCCGAAATTTCGGGTCGGCCCGACTTTTATTCAGCGAATGAGAAGATATTTTTTTCTGTTTTGTTCAACAAGTAACTATCACTCTTTTGTTTAATTTAAGAGTATAATGATTTTGAATTACAATCATGATACTTGTGGAACATATCGTAGTATATCATTTGATTTTTGATTCCGTTACGTACCTAGACGTAGCCTGAAGAAAAGTAACTACCAGGCTAACTATTAAACGCGGAGAGTGGGGGGATTCGCCTACATACCAAAAAGAAACAAAAAACACATTGCCCACGATGATCTATTAACAAATAAAAATAAATAACGGATTCTGTACAAACAAGCAAGAGCAATAAATTAAGCGTTACTATTTGAAAGCAAACAGTTAGGTGATATGAGCAATTTAGTACATTAGATACGAAGTGCGCATCTCGTATTTACACAAAATAAAATTAATCAGTTGTAAATAAACCTGAGAGAGCTTTTGTCAAGCATTTTTAAAGTTTCGCCTAATACTTTTTGTAAAATAACTAATTAGTAGGAAAGAATTAACGTGTGGGAGCTTTTGTCAGATATCTTTTAAATCGTACATAGTACCGTTTGTAAAATAAACTAATCAGTACAAAGGAATAAGCGTGTGTCTGTCCAATACTTTTAACACAGGTACATCACACATGTAGAGCGATAATATCGATTAGCAGCAACGAACAATAGTTCTACAAAGTGATGTTTCTTGTCACATAATTACACCAAACGTTGATACGGAATATCCCATTGACACACACAAAAGGAAACGAGTTGCATACCTGTAGATGTTCGGATACTTAGCTTGAAAACCGTCGGGGGTGAGTCAATACAGAAACGCCGCGAAATTTAGGATCTATTCACCCTGCCATTGTAACTACAGCAACGATCTACGGACAAAAGCAGTTGGACTATAGAAAGGAAGAACTTATTTGGCCTCCAGCTAAAAAAAGCAATCCACGCAAAACACCTCCTAGTTGTCAAACAGAAAATAAACAGACGTGCATTGCTTTTGAAATACGGTGACGATTAATGTAGAAAATATGTCGACGCACAAGTTGTAGAAGCAAATTTAACAATGGTTCAAATAACACGAATTCGAACTGCAAATCCTCGCTTATCGAAGCGCGATTAAAACCGGAAAACCCGGGTTTTGTCGGATAGTGTGCGACCTTATTTCAACAAGTCTTTACATTGAAAAAATAAAGAAAACCATTATAGGCGGTCGTAATATATATAACAAGATAACGGGTACCTGAAACAGGATATAACTATTTAGTTGTTGCATAAACTTGTCGTTTTAAAGCAACTAGATTTAAGTTGAGGAATTTATTCGAGAGCGTGTTTATTATTAATTATGTTGAAGGATTTAACAGTAGAAACAGAATTTATTCGAGCGGTTATTGAATTAATATGGGAGAAAAATAGGGTAATTAATTTATGCTGAAAATAAACGTAACAATTCTTTAAAAAATCCTAGAAATAAGTAACAAAGGTACAAAATGTTTAGCAATTTTTAATGTTTATGAAATTGTACGCTTAACGCACCTTATAACGTTTATAATAAATTTGCGTCCGCTTTATTTTGTCGTTCCTACTTCAAAGAATTTTACTAAAATTACCTACTTGAAATTAGAGAGTTGTTGCAAACTCATTCCAAGCAGACTTTATTAAAAGAATCTTCAAATAAAGTATCCTTTTTTAAAAGTTTGCATCCAATCTAAAGGAATGTTAGTGCAAGTGTTTTTTCCCTTACTCTTTATTCTGACATATATGTTTAGTATTCTATATCTATAGGTTATGTTTTAAAAATGAATAAAGAATTAATTTCTTTTGTGATAAGGTGACCTATAATACATGTTTAACTATATTGGAAAAAATCAAAGAAATTGTATTCACACAAAGATGAGCCTTTTTTTATTATTTGAGTCTTTTACTTCCCACTGATTCGATAACATTTGTATGTGTTGTTAAAGTGTTTTCACGGAATACTTTTTGAGTTTACTTCAAGACACTGTTTTTATTCCTTTACAAGCGTATAGCATATCTGTTTTCAAGAGGATTTTTACAATTTACTTCTAGGAAAAGCATTACAAAACAGCTTCCTCGTATTTAGAGCGTTGACGTTTTGTATCTTTTTCGTGTTATAAACTTGGACATTATATTTCTAAATTCAATTACGAAAACAACACTACAAAAAACCATTTATTTCGCTATATTTATACACAAAGCAGACAATTAGATGTAAGTTTGTACGTTAAGCATTTGGCATATGTCAAAATTAAGGCGCCTTTAATAAAAGCATTCCCTGCCTGTATTTAAATTAAATAAAGGTGTCCTGTATTTTAATAAAGTACAAACATTAAAGGTGTAATTGCGCATGTGTAAATGTCAAATAAGGGAAAACTTTATTCAAAAATTGGTAAAATGAACTTTACAATAACTCTCTAGTGTTTTAGGCGGTAGACATAAATTATACACGCGATTGATAATATCGTCGTTTGCCGCATGATTGAGATTTGAAGAATATACATATACATAATATAAATCGTGCAAACTTTTGAATTATGAATAAATCACCTAGTTTGATGTTCCTGGGCATCTTTAACTTGCCTAAAGTACAACATGAGGAACATTAAATAGGACTAGAAAAAATATTCGGTATAAGAAGTGAGTTATAATATCGCGTCTCCTTTACACTAAACAAGACGAAAAACTGATTATTAATGGGCTCATGAAGACACTACGTGAAAATAGAATTAAGAACGTTTACTTACGCAATGTGAGATAGAAGTGAAGGGACGATGGAGTATCTACTGTCTACTCGTGCGTTTTTCGGCCCGAAAAGTTCGGGCCGGCCCGAGTCGTTTGGCCCGGCCCGGCCCGGGCCCGACCCGAATAAAGTAGTCAACGGCCCGGCCCGGATTCGAGCCCGAAATCGGGCCGGGCTCGGGACGGGCCGGCCCGAAAGCCCGAGCCCATCCCTAAATGTAGCCAAATGTGGTGGTTCTGGATGATCATAAGTAGGTCTTAGGCAATTTTAGCAGAGAAAAACTTCTTTCTACACTTCAACTGCTACAGAGATAGTAAGTAAAATCATATACGATACCTTCTGAATTTTTGTCGATTAATCTTGAAACTGAGTCGCTATTTCAACTTCGGCAAAATGTACATATGAAAAACTTTGACTTTTGTGATCAATTTGAGTTCTTGCTCAGTGTATACGAATTCGAAAATAGTGTTAGCTGGTCATGTGTTTAAACATTTTTGTATGAGACTACTGTATGTACATTACAGCACATTAAATGTATTTTACTTTAAAGGTTTGTTGGGTAACTTTTTTACTACCTCATTTTCTCCTTCGGGTATAAACAGTCTTCTTCTTTTCAGTGTCTTACTTTTTTGAAATTTTGGTTATATCCAACTTTCATTTCTAAACTGTTCAGATAATATTACTAGTTCATAAAATAAGTTAGATACCGACGTGCATCTGGTACCGAAGCGCTACGCTCTCGCATCTGCTATTCCATTTTATATTCGACGATTTTTATCGTTGGTCGTCGTATATATTTTTTGCAAAATGTTCTACAGCTTTGTTGATGCTGAAAACGTAATGCAAACTCATTGAACTACTTTGAAAATTGTCATGAAGTTTGTTACGCACCAAAAAGCGCTTCACTAAAGATTTTAGTGAATAATTAATTGTAAGGGATATTTTTGTATAATTAATTTAGATGTATTACCTATGTTTGTGTAATATAGTTAGAAAATAGTTCGTGTGAATTATAGTTGGGATATTTTTTTAGAAATAACCCGTTATTATCGTGTGAACTTGTAAGAAAGATGGTTCTCACTGTTCCTAATAAATATATGTCCTTTTTCCGAACAATAGGGACGACAAACGAAGAAAGGTTGCGATTAACAAGTTCAAAAGTAGTCTTGACAATTTTATCTTTAACTGTATGTGCAAGAGGGTGCTTTATAAAATATGTAGTGAAGAATATCCTTCTCATTCTAGATTACCAATTCCTTCTCGTATATAATTTCTATTTCCTGTTTATGTTTTGTTGTGGGCAACTAGCAGCTTAGACGGCAATCCGCATTTACAAAGTACAACACTGAGATAAAAGAATAATTATCTGTTACCCAGCTTGTTATTATGCATTAATTTAGAAGGTAAGCAGAGTTATTAATTAATTTACATTGTTAATTTAAAATTTGTACACATTTAGTACATCTTTTATGCAGGCAAGCGATTAAGTAATGCCCTTACCGTTTATAATAAATGACGCCCAACGTAAAGCTCAAACCCACAAACCTGAGCAAAAAGGTCTAATGCTCTACCGACTGAGCAAGCCACTGATGATATTCTTGTTACCTCTAGTACCTTGGACAAACACATCTGTATTTTAAATGAAGTTTATGAACGCCTTAATAAGGCAGTATTTAAAGTAGATTTCAAGAAATGTTCTATTTGTGTTTCCTTCCTTTTATTTCTTGGTTTTATTGCAGATAGAGCTGGACCTTGTGTTAACCAATCTAAGTTTAAAACACCAAAAAATGTCACAGAAATTTAACGCCTAATTGGTATGATCAGCTATTATTGTATTTCTTCACCCAACTTTCTATTATCTTTACAACCGTTATTGCCCTAATAAAGAACAAGGAAAAAGGTCGATCCATTAAAAAAAATTTAGAGGCACAGTTAGCATTTGAAGAAATTAGAAATTTAATTACTTTATCTTCAATTTTAATTTCACCAAATTTAAACAAGACGTTTTATGTTCAAACTGATGCTTCACTTACAGGGTTATGTGGGCGAAATAAAAGCGTAGAACATCATATCGCTTATGTAAGTCGAGCTTTGACTAGACTACATTTTATTTTCCAATGCTCCATCCCAAGGTACTACATTAGCCAGGAAGAGCATTCTTTTTAGCTAGAAAATTTAAATTTTGCCAAATCCTTGCTCTTCTAAGTAAGGTAGCGATCTTAAACGTACGTGAACACACTTCCACACGGGACCTACGTTTTACTTCTCATCCAAACGAGGGCGTACTTTTGTGAAAAATGTTCGCCTAAAATTTTTCAAGCGCACTGTGTTGGGAATCGAAACCGGGACCTTGGGCTTAGTAGTCACACTAAACCACGAATCCGCCTAAGTTTTAATTACAGTACAATGTAAGTAAGGGCCGATACACTTACGGCCACGTCCCTAATGCTCCACCAGAAAGTACTACATTGGGTTTAAACGCGAAAAAAATGTACGTGCTTCGAATTAATTGGACTACAAAATTAACTTAATTTAAATAAAATTTAAAAACTAAAACTGAGGATGGGTTTAAATGATGGTACTCACAGCGTTGACTTTGCAGTGTGTCTGATCAATAAGGCACTAGGAAAAAGTAAAAGGTGAGGAATCAGTAATACCGGATAGCAGCCGCCGCTCTGCTTATCTGTGCGACCTGAAGGGTCGACTTAAAACTATCTAAATTTTGCACGCTATCCTTTTTTGATGTTATAAAATGGATAGGTGCATGCCAGAGTAAACTCTCACGTATGCTCTGTCCTCTGTCCTTTTTATAACACCAAAAAAATGGTAGGGTGCATGTGGCGCCCTGGTTGGGTACCCTACCCTCTTTTTCGTGTTATAAAAAGAACAGGTGCATGACAAAGCATGCGTGAGAGTAAACTCGCGCACAGCTAGCATCGACCCTTGGGGTTGCGCAGGCTACAAAAAACCTAAAATTTTAGGATAGGGAATAATAGTATAAGAAAACGAAATAAACACTTTGGTAAACTAACCAAAATTCGTTATGTACTTAGAAATTTACATTTTGGATTGTTATGTTCAGGGTTTTGCGAAAAATAGGAATCTCTCATAGGGATAAAAAAATTATTTACAGTTTATATAAAAACCAAAGTGTAGTAATTAGATTTGATGAAATAGAAAAGGAAGCTAAGATTAGAAATGGTGTTAGACAGGGCCGTACACTATCTCCCTTGATTTTTAATGTTTATATTGAGGAAGCTTTAAACTAAGCTAGAGAGAGAAAAGAGATAGGTATTAGCGTTCAGGGACAGAAAATAGACATATTACGTTTTGCAGATGATATAGCCATTATAGCAGAGTCTAGAAAAGAGTTAGGAGAGTTTTTGAATATTTTAGATGAGATACTACAGGGTAACTAAAGTATGAGAATTAACTCAGGAAAGACAAAGATAATGACAAGTGAGTTACAGCCTAGTTCTAAATCAAAATTAAAAATAGGCAATACCGAGTTAAAGAAGGTGGATGAATTTTGCTATTTAGGTAGTATAATTACAAAGGACGGACGCAGCAGAAGGGTTATAGTAGCTAGAATAGCCCAAGCTAGAAAAATGTTTTTAAAAAAGAAAGACTTACTAATAGCTAATAGTATTAGTTTAGATAATAGAAAAAGTTTCTTAAAGTCGTACGTATGGAGCGTTCTATTATACGGTATTGAGATTTGGACAATTAGAAAGGTAGATAAGAAAAAGATAGAAGATTTTGAAACTTGGTGTTGTAGGAGAATGTTAAAGATTAGTTGGACAGATAAAGTAACAAATGAGGAAGTTTATAAAAAGATAGGTGAGGAACTCTGTATGTGGAAACAAATAAAGGTCAGGAGAGATAGAATGATAGGACACCAGTTAAGACATAAGGGACTATTTAATAAGGTCTTAGATTACGAATACCAAATAAAAATAAAGTCGGAAGACCTAGACAAAGCTATATTTGGCAAATTATTAGAGATATAGGTTGTGAAGGGTATGTAGACCTTTTTAGACTAGCTCAGAATAGAAAAGAATTTAGACCTGCATCAAACCGACCTTAAGTAAGTTCTAACACAAAACAAAAAATAAATAAAAATCAGTTAACTAAATGTCACCATGACATAACTCACAATTAGTAAGCGGTCTGGCATGTTGGTAGCGATTCGCTGCCTAAGCCTTACCATAACATATAATTTAACACTTTTCCTTTTTTGGAGGGTAATATTTCATTTCCTTATAAATGGGAATCATGTAAACATATTGGAGTTCTTTAACAACCATCAGGTTGCTAATATCTGTGTAGAACCTGGTAGATAAAAAAGGATAGAAGAATATAGAAAGACCTAGGCCAAGCTATATTAGTCAAATTATTATAAATTTAGGTTGTGAAGGGTATGTAGAACTTTTTAGATTAGCACAGAATAGAAAAGAAGTTAAAGCTGCGTCAAACCAACCTTAAGTAAAGTCGAAAACAAAATGATGATGATGAGTAGGTAACATTAAAGAAATGATAGATTTTGTTTCAAGTTTATTTTAGGAGGTTGTTGTGTAGATTTACTTGTTTTAAATGTTTGTATATATCTATAGCGACCTATCTGATGACATATTGCACTGTAATAGAAATTAGGTGAAGCAGTAAGTAAAGGTTTCTCTTCATTTGTTTAAACTCAGGTGAGATTCTTTGTAGTAGGAACTCCTCACCAGGAGACCGATATAACCAAGTATCCACTAGGAACACTCATTTTCCAACGGAACACAACCTAGACCAGACGAGTTGGCGCCCACAGACCTTTTTGACAAAAACTCGAAAAATGGTTGAGAAGCCTTTCACGTAAGTAAAACCCGAAATAGGGTAACTATTTGCAAAATGCTTACACTTGGAATTTTATTTCTTTTGTTACGACCCATCTCGCATCTATAGAGTTAACCGATGCACAAACAAAAACGTTTGCGCTCGCCCGCCCCTTTAGAAAAAATTACATTAATTGACGTAACGTCCATTGCACACATAGCACATTACCAGAATCAAACGTTCTATATCTGCTACGTTTTCTCGACAGGCTTTTATTTACGTTAACATCACACCACACATAAAGCTAAAACAGGAGAAACTTAAACGCAGAATAACTACTTAGAGAAACGCAAGCCGTACTTGTTAAATGATCATTTATTCTGCTGTATTGTAACGCCTTGACGTTACGATAAACAGAAACCGGTTATAAGGAGAGAAAAATCAATCTTAAATGGACAAATTAATATTCATACACCCTGCATAGTAGATTTCATGAATAGATAATATTAATTAAACATGATATTTTAATTCTTTTGTTTTTAGAAATATAATGTCAATTAGTGTAGTTAGTACAATTACAACAAAAATTATCTTTCCTAAAATAAATTGGTACAAATTAATATAATCATAAGACAACGCATTAGTCACTTAATAGGATAAACGTCGTGACAATAAAAACCACTGAAGTAAGATAACTTTAAAAATTGTATTGGTAGTATAGATGGATCCCATATTAATATTAGAAAGCCGCTGAAGGATCCACATGTATATTGTAACCGCAAGTCTGACAACAGCATTTTTATTGCAAGTAGTATGCAATCATGAACATAAATTTACAGATTTGTTTTGTAGAAAAGCGGGTTCCTTTCACGATGCACGTATGCTAAAACGAACTTCCTTGTACGAGAGGGTTTTGGATGGACTTCTTGGTAAAGACTATCTATTAGGTGATTCAGTATACCCGTGCTTACAATTCCTCCTTCCCCATTTAGAGATAATGGACACTTAAGTGAAAATTAAAAGACTTTTAATTACAGATATTCAGCAGCTAGAGTTGTAATTGAAAATAGTTTTGGTCTTTTAAAAAGACATTTTCGACGTCCAACACACTTTGAAAATGAAGATGCAGTTTTCATCGTAAAAATGTGTTGTTGATACAGCCGTTCTGCAAAATATTTGCATAGATTTCAATGATGACACAGAGTATAATGCAGATGACGACGATGCAATGCAAAACGATAAAGAACCATTTACTTAACATGTGACATTCTTTCTAACGCTTCAAAAGGAAATGAAATTTTTAACGAAAAGTTTGAATGAGTGTAAAATGATGGGCACATAAAATTTGTGCTGCACATACTCATTTATAAAAATAAGTAGTGCTTATTAAGCTGTATTGAATATTTTTGTTTAATAAAGTGTAAAAGTAGGAGAGAATTGCAAATGTATATTATAAAAATTGTTTTAATAATCCTAAATTATATGTATTTTTATACTTAAATTTGTAAAACCTTATTGTAAACTTATAAATTATTTAACTATGGAAAAAGACTAACATACATTATACAATATAGATAATACATATACAAATGCGTTTAATTTTGCTAATAGGATTATCTAATAGCTTTTGGAGGTTTATTTTTGTTTGGTCTAATTTCAATTTTTTTTTGTATAAATTATTTCTCTTTTGTTGTTGTTGTTACAAAGAACAATATGCTCTTTATTTAAGTCACTTTTTGATCGTTCTAGTCTTGTTTTATTTTAAAGCATCTCATCCCAGGATTTTTCTTACCGTTTGCTGTTTTTTGGAAGGGTCAGTTTCAGGGGCAGTGGTATAACTGTATGAAAGTTAATCTGTTTTGATTGGGTCCATTTGTGGGAAATCGTGCATTTGTTTGTCCGCTTCCTTGACACTTTGAGTTATATTAATATCGAATGTGAGTGGGCTTTTTATATTCGGCTTGACTTGTCAGAACGCTCAAAGAAAGCAAATTTCATTGGTGTTTCTTTTTCTTTTTACTATCTTTGTTATCTCTGTAGGTCCTTGTTAAATTATTTCATTTTTTGTGGCATTAAAAAGCTTCAAACTACAAATATAAAATTAAATACGATTTAAGCAAATTTTCATACAACGCAAGTTACATATTTCCTAAATTAGGATATATATGTAAACAAATTAAATTATTAAAACTTAAGTTAAATGTTACATTGTATAAATTGAAGGACATAATAAAAAGGTTAACGAAAGTTCAACAAGTCAGACAGTGAGACCGGAAACAGACATTGTATTCCAGACGTAACGTGATACTTCAGGTGTAGGTCACAGTAGGTTATAAGACAGTAATTACTAGAATTAAGATTGTTTCATTGTATTAAATACAGAAATAAGCAGACATGAGCTCTGCAGCAATGTGAGGGGAATGGGCAGCATACTTACAGTCGAGAGCCCAAGATGGCCAGTCAGTCTACAGCTTTAAACTTTATCATTGTTGGTAGTTCAGCTACTCGCCGTAATTCTAGTTAATTTAATCAAAGTGAATTTCAACTTAGAATAATTTCGATCTCCACTTGTAAATTAAAAATAAATTGTAATTCAGTATAAAATAAATTTGATAGAAGAGTTTTTTGGAAAAGCCTTTTTACAAAGCTGCTCCAAGAGACCCAAAACCTATCTCGCATACCATTATATTTTGGTTGCAAGGAATTTTTGCAATCACATTCCAAAAATTTTTTCTTTTATTTGGGTGGTACACGTCTTGCAATCCTGTAACCACCGCTTCTATTAGAGTCATTGTTTCATTATATTGCGAATTGTGTAGTTTAGGCAATGCGATGCTGCTATTGGGATCAATATTCTCCTGTTGAATCGCTTCATCTGTAACAGACATTTCAAAACCAAGGGTGATGCTTGTGTCCTCCCGTATCATAGGCTGGTAACTTGCATAATAAACAATTATGTTGGGATCTAATAGTAAAATTGTATTATCCCTTGAAACAGCTTCGTAAGTAAAATTTCTCATGTACTATTTTATGTTTATCTGTATTTTGTATAATAATATTTCCACGTTCAACGATTCACTATCCCGAATTCAATTTTAAAATATCGTACATTTTCTATTTATATTCTAATTATACGCCTATTCTGAACCAACATTTTAACCTATAACGCATTCGTCTTTGGAAATGAGACAAAAATCTCATCTTGCATACTTCTCGCAGGAGGTGAGGCAGCGGTAAAGGAGGAAGTAAAAACCTCGGTTCATCTCGTCTCATATACTGTAAAAAGAACTGACTCAGAAGTGAGATGAGACCAGAATATTTGATCTGTGTGGCAAAAGAAAAGTACTAAATAATGTTTCGCCTACAAAATGTAAGAGTCGGTCTAAATAGATGTTTAAATGAAATCAACCCTTCATTATATCAATCAAAATATACATTTTAATTGATATTGTAAAAACGTGCTCATTCACTACTCGGAAACATTATTTTGGAAATGAACAGGAGTAAAACGAGACTGTACAAATTTCAATTTTCTTCGTTAATTAGCTCTAGATCCACGAATAAACAAAAATATCTACGCGTTTACCAACATTGGTATTTGTGTATTTGACATTAGTCGCGCGCGTTTCTATAATTGGTTTTCCAACTCATTCTGCGCGACTAAAGTAAACATATCAAATCGGTCCTTCAAAGCTTAAATATCCCACTCATTTAACAGAGATGGATATCCACTGTTATATCGTGTTGTTAAGTAGCAATACCGCTACTTTTCCAAATTATGTCTGACAACTACAATGCCTACTGTCACGATCTTGCTACTGCTTGTACTTTATGTAGCGTTGGGCATTAATCTGCTGTTTTGGTATTTGTCAGGAGTGGATGCGAAAACATTGTTTTAAAAAGCTTTCTACACGATACATGTTTAGCTAATGTTATTGAAATTGTACAAATTCTTTGCAATAAATAAAAAGATTTTCTAACAAAATCAAGCGCCAGTGCTAGGTTTCTAGCAGCAAGTAAAATCACTAACTATAATGACATCAGGTTTCATTGTTAAAAGTATATCTAACAGCTTTTATCAATCTATAAGAAATACCCTTATTACTATGTACTTTAATACTATTTATTTTAGTAATGAGTAGCGTACAGGCGAAAGGATTTGTATGGAAACGTGTTACGTTCCACTTCGTCGTTTGTAAACTTTCTGCATTTACATTCTCTATACTCTGATTTAATAAATACTTGCTTGCACATTTAAAAAGTTGATCAACTATACTATGACATGTAATATATAATATTTATTGTAGTTAAATGACCTGGTTTAACTATAATTAAATAAAGCGAGTGTGTTACCTTTGAATACTAGAAATATGATCAAAAGTTATTGTTATTCTATAATGATCCCTCCATGCTGTACTCTTTTTCTTTAATGGCACCATGACGTCTTCTTTGACCCCTGGATTGGCGTCGACACGAACCGCGACCGTCGACGCTGCCTTCTTCGCTACTGCACCTACATACCAAACTACCCCTGGGACCAAGTGACCTCTTAATCCCCCTGCCCTACTACGACCTGCTCCGTCCTCGCCGCTGCGACTGCTACCTCCGTCACAGCCTCCTTTACCGCCTCGCACCTTCCTAAGACCCCTAACCATCCCCCAAAGCTGATTCGCAACGTCCCGGAACTCGTCCGCGGCGTTGCGAATCACCCTCCTGTCGTCCACAGTGATGGTTGCCAAAGTGGTAGGGACCCGCTTGTGTATGAAGCCGCGCGCCTTCCTCGCCCGGAACATTAAAAGATCCAACTCGTCTAGATCGCTAGTCGCAACGTTTCCGTTGCTGCTAGTCGACACACGACGCTGGCGTCTCGACGTTGTGGGCGATTCAGGCTCGGATCCACACACAAGAGGCGCCGTCCCCTCCGACTCCACCACTGTAGACCTAGGCTCCCTCTGCGACGCGACTACCTCTCTGTCGGGATGCGACACCAACGTCTCTACCACGACCACGAGTTCCTTCTTTGCGACCTTCTCGACCGACCCAGCCTCCGACTGCTCACCCCTTACTGACTCCGACCGACCGCGCCTCTTCTTCTTCGGCAACGGCTCCTCAACTCGATGGACAACCATGCTAACAAATCAATACGACAAAAACAACAGGAACAAACAAAACCCAGATCAAAAACGACCTAACCGTTTCGACGCTAAATAAACTCAAAAATAATATAAACCGCTAAAAGGCACAAACAGCAGCAAGTACAAAACAAAAACGCTACTCGGATAAAATACCTAAATTTAGAATGAACCGTAAACTTTCTGGTAGTTATTTATTTAAATTTATCTATTTATTTAAATTTCAAACGGCCAAATAAAATTTCAAATTTATCAAAGATGAAATAAACGCCAACATAACAGCGAGGACAACATAAAATCACAACCTAATAAAAATATAACGCAAACAATACTATTTATTTATTTAAATTTTAAACCGTCAAATCAAATTTTAGAACTTAAAAAGCTAATTAATTCTAAAACAAAATCAAATTTATAAACTACCGGGCTTTAATTTAAATATAGAATCAAACAAATAACAACACGTGCAATTAGAGCCTGGTACCGGAAGCACTTATCGCTTGTTTACTCGGTGCCTGGTACGACCTTTAAGTGTTTCACCACTAATTACACCCCACAATCAACTTTAAAGAATCTTTAAGTACGCGTGTACTTAAAAAATGGAATATTTTAATTTAAATAAACCCAAATTTTTTGGTTTTTAAGGTATTTGTTTAATTCAAAAATGGCCTACATTTAGGTTTTAGTTTGTTACTTTATTACACGCACATTACAGAATTTTTCCGAATTTGTTTGCTTGTTTTACGCGGCTTTCAACCCGATTTACTTGGTTTTTCAATAAGTTTATTAAAAACCCCTCTTTAAATTATTTTGGGGCGTTTGGTTATTAATTTTTAGTTTATTAGCCCGAAATTTAATTTAGTTTATTTTGAAAGGCGAAAGTATTAAAATTAATGCCACACAATAATATAATTAAATATTGTAAATAATAAAGCTTTAAATATAAAAATATAATAATAAACCCTACATAAAGACTTACCTGTTTGCTGCTGAAGCGGGAGCTCCGTAAAACACGTCCGCTCACTTCAAGCGATAATTAGTAGATACATTATAATTTGAATTAGGTCCGCTATACTTGCGGCCACGTCCCCAATGCTCCACCCGGAGGTACTACATTGGGATTAAACGCAAAAATAAACGTGCTTCTAATTAACTTTAACTTCATAATTAATCCACCCTAAATAAAAATTTAAATAAAAATCTAACAAACTGATACAAAAACTAAAAACAGGGTTTAAATAATGGTATCCCTAGCGTTAACTTTGAAGTGTGCCCGATCAACAAGACACGAGCAAAAATGAGAGGGGGAGGGATCCGAAATACCGGATAGCAGTCGCCAGCTCTGCTTACCAGTGCGACCTGAAGAGTCGACTTAAAACTACCCAAAACTAGCTAGCTAATTTAAAATGGATTCAATTTTTTTAAGGCAATTGCCAAAAGTATTAATAGTGAATCCAGCTATTTTGCTTGCTCTATAAATTTACAGATTCCTTCTCCCTAATCTAAGTATTTTATCCTAAATTTGTCTCTAACGTTCCCTATCATTCCATAACTGACATTATATATATATATATATATATATATATATATATATATATATATACAATCTTCTTTTCTATATAAATACTGCGGCCAAAAATTGGCGACAGAACGTCAAACGAATCAAGCCACAAAACAATACAATGCAGGCAAAAATATAAGTGTAAAAATAAATATAAATATAATATAAATATATAAATAAACATATAATAAATATATAAATAAATTTCTGAATAAGCAAAAGCATGTAACAGTGCATTAATTAGCAAAAGCAAATACATTATCAGGTGCACTCGCATGAGCATTATATCGACTAGCGCCATTACACAAAAAAACGCGCTTGTTAGTTTATTTTAAAATCTGTTTAAAATCACAAATCCATGCTCATGCGAGTACAGCCGCCACAATTTTATTCCTACCTTCAATATAAATTTTTCCAGCATCCGAAGATCTGGTCGTCTACCTATATCTATTGGTTTTCAACTTTTATGGGGGAGTTGGATATACACTGTTAAAGTCCTGGTGAGTATGCACTAAATGTTCGGGGGGGATCACAATCACTATCACTATTACTTTACTTTCAAGTCCGGGGGGGGGATGCGCGGTTTCACTCTGTTTTATTCTTTGTTTATTTTATTGATTTAATTTAATTAGGGTTTCTGATTTATTTGTTATTGTTTATTTGTTATTATTTATTCCCGATTTCCCGATTTTCCGCGCATACTTATGAAGTTAGACAGTGATTGTATTAGTGATGTGGGTTTCTCTCGTGCATATTGGACATTTGGGTATAATTATCATGTTAATTTTTTTTTTAATTTTTTTTTTAAATCGGGTTTTGGTTATTTCAATGCTCGTATCCTTACTCACGCCAAGTCAATCTAAAATTTTTCAATCCTCCCACCAACCCCACCGAATTTATACGCGGTTGTCCCTGTCTAACCTCGCGACCCTTCCCGCAAATTCTTTTAAGGCTGTCCAGAACGCCTTCTGGTTAACCACTTCCCCAACTTCCTCTAGTCTCTTTGGCCATGCCAGACCTAGGATAGCTAGTTTGCTATCAGCCAACTCTCGATTTCCCGCCTCAAGCGGGCAGTCGAAAAGCACGTGCTCTGCGCTTTCCGTGCCCTCACCGCATTCGCAGCGGTCGCTGTTGGTTAAACCGAACCTTTGTAAATACGCCTTCAGGGCGCCGTGCCCTGTTATCAACTGCACCATTTTGTGATCGAGCTTAACCTCGATCCTACCACTAGCTTCTATGCTCGGTATGAATTTGTGGGTCAACCTGCCCGTGGCAGCGTTGTTCCACCTCTCTTCCCATTGTCGAATTGATTTTTCGCGCAGCTTTCTTTTAATTAAAGACCTCGGTATCGACGAATGTGATATCCGAAAGTGGCTTGTCGCGGCCTCTTTAGCTAATTCGTCAGCCCTATCATTTTCTACGCTACCATCGTGCGACCTAACCCAACAGAACTTTAAACGTCGAAACTCGAACGCTGTATGCGCTATTTTCCAGACGTCCGCCTGGAGGTTTGTCGAGGTGTTCATGTTAGTTAATGCCGTCAGCGCTGATTTACTGTCGCTGATTATATAATAATCGTCTTTGCCCGTGTGATTTATTATGTAATCGATAGCCTCTCGTATGGCTACCAATTCACACTGAAAGATAGTGCTCCAGTTCGCGAGTTTGGTTTGAAACCGGAACACATTCCTTTCCTGCTTAAACACGACAAACGCCGCGCCTGCTTGCCCGTCATCCATACGTGAACCGTCCGTTTAAATTCTGATACCCGTCGCGCCCCGATCACCTTCGACAAACTCAATTCCTCTAATATCGGCCGGGTGCCCTAACTCTGATACGACAATCTTTTTCTCTGCCTCCCTATTGCCAAGATAAATGTCTTCGATAATTTTGCGTCCTTTTTCGGTATCTACTAACTTTCTATCTCGAAACTCCTTAACGACATATTCGATAGAGAGGGTCTTACTGATAACCAGGACGCCCTCTGTGGAGGTGATCCTGTACGCCCTCGCCGCCTTCACCGCGGTAATGCGTTGAACGCTCGTCAATTGACGCATCTCTCGGACTTTGCAACCTTCCGTCCATACAGATGCTGCGTACAGCATTGCCGGCTCTATCGCTCCGGCATAGACCGTCCTCAGCGATTCGCCTCTGAAACCCCAGTTTATTTTCGCCGCCGCCATCATTTTATTTGATAATTTGCTGCCCTTGCTTTTTACGTATTGTACGTGCGCTTTCCAATTTAATTTATTGTCTATTTTGATACCGAGGTACGTGATGGCGTCTTTGAACGGAATTTTCTCCCCTTTTAGCTCTAGCCTAGGGAGTCGCTGCCCCGGTTTCGTCCCGAAATGTAGTGCTTCCGATTTCAATTTTACCTCCCGCGACCATTCGTGCAATTTATTTAGCGCCTCGTTTGGTTTGGTTTGCATGTCCATTAATAATCGCGATCTGATAATTAAAAGCGTGTCATCCGCAAACCCAACGATTGAGCATCCTGCGGGCAAATTGACCCTAAAGATGCTCTCATATAACAACTTCCAAAGAGTGGGACCAGAGCATGACCCCTGCGGGCACCCCCTTTATACCTCGCGCGACAAAACTTCACCCGAAATTTCAACCTGTGCCAGTCGCCCCGAGAAATAGCTCTTGACTAACAACATCAAGTTCCGCTGACAACCACTACAATCTAACTCGCAAACGATTAATGGCCACCAGGCAGCATCAAATGCTCCTGAAATGTCTAAAGCAACAACAACATAGTTCTCTTTAGTATCTCTCGCCTGCTTAATTTCCCCGACAACGAATTCTAGTGCGTCGATAGTCGACTTTCCCTCCATAAAACCGAACTGTCGGTTATTAAAACCACCGCTGTCTCGCACTAAGTGCTCAACTCGCGTAGTCATAACGCGATCCAAAGCTTTTCCCAGCACCGGTAGCAAACTAATTGGACGATAGCTGCCCGGGTCTGATGCATCCGCCTTTTTAGGTTTAGGGATAAATTTGTCCAGATGTACGTTTAAGGGAAACATTTGCGTCTACTTTGGCCAAAGAACATGGTATTACGCGATTGGAAGCGACAATATACAACTGTACAATTGGAAACTGTGTCAGTGCAGAACAGGTGAATAATCCTTTAAAAGATTGTTTAACCTTATTGGAAGATAGTAAGCTATACTTCCTAAAGGCGCCAATGTACTCGGTACCACTTGCCAAAATGTGAAGTAAGCTATCAGACAAGCTACAAAATAGCTGCTGTTTAGTGTATAATAACCTGCTACAGTACGTGAATTGGGGAATGGCAATACAAAGAAATTGACGGGCTTGCAAATTAAGTTGTCCGAAAAACCAGAGGAAAAGGAAAAATTCATAAAGTATGTGCTTTCGGCTGTTAGTTTTAACTATTTACCTGTAAATTATTTGGAGATAGTAGATGAGGAAGATAGCCAAGATAAAATAAAAATCTTACACAAGTGCTACACTAAAGCAGGTAGTACATATTTTACACAATCTGCAACACCATATTCTACAATTCCAAAAAAAATAGTCATTTCGGAATTGGGGTTGATAGATACGTCTAACATTCGTCCAGAGGTTGTACGACAACGCGTAAATATTGGCAGTAAACTCAATCCGTTTACGCTAAAGGAAATTGCCCCATTATGCACGCCTTACGCTGTAAGTGGAACAAAAAGACAACTGGAATTAGAGGAAATGGATGCAAAAAAGCGAAAGTTGGACTACATGGAAACACTGCTACAATATGCGAACAATACCAAGATGTGTTAGACGAAGAACATCTTATTAGAGAAAATGAGGAAGAATTAAAAGATTATTTTATGTGCCGATGGATTGACTTAGACACATCTGGTTTCTACAAGTTGTATGCATTTGTGGTTAGTAAAAAAGACTCTTTTAGTTATGTAGGCGTCCTTGCGGAAAAGGATGGTACTAAATCCGTATATTTTTTAAAAAATTATTCTAAAAACATATTTATCGAAATGGCAGATAACATAGACGACCTAAGGAATGCGGGTTTCGTAACCTTTGCGTACACCACACGCAAAGGGGTTTCGTTAAACATTGTATATTTGCCTAGTAAAGAACCTTTCGGATCATTTAAAACCGAGGGTCTTACAACCTATAACAACAATATATTTCCAAAAGTGGTGGACATGCAACTATGCAACAGTGAGTGGGAGAATAAGGATTTCCTCCAATACCGGCAACAAGAAGTCGATCAAGCTAACAAGATACGTATGCAGGATATAGTGAGAGAGACGCGATTAAAAGATTGTCACAAGATGCAAGAATTACACGAAGGAATGGTTGTCGGTGGAATCAAACACTTTATATATAGAGGCAAACTTAGGTACATTTTACAATTCAAAAACCTAGACGGTCTCTATGTATCAAACTATAGGCTAGAAAAGGAGATAGAAGACTTGGGTGTTGATTTAAATTTTAAGCTGCGAATAAAATTAGATAAAATTAAAACTACTCCAAACAAACATAAAGAAAGGATTGTTTTCTGTGTATAACTTTGTATTAAAATTAAGTTTAAATGACTCCATGCTTGGTATTAAATATTTTTAAATTTTGTTATGTATAAGGTCAGAATAAACATTTTAGAATAGTATTACATTGTTCTTTATTTATAAAAGGCTATGACGTTACCACGAAATAGCAGTCGCACAGAGAAGGGTGCGCATGGGTAGGGGCGGGCATGGGCAGGGGTGCGCACGGGCATGGGTGCGCACGGACAGGGGGTGCGCGCGCATGAGTGCGCATGGGCTGGGATGTGTCTGGGCGTACAAGAGGGAAGCAGAAGTTAACAGTCACCAAGCATCTAATTCTTTATTTTGGGTGGTATGGAGTACTTGCTGGTGTATGTATCCGGAGTAAAACAGACGATTTGTACACGCAGCTTATTAATAAAATTAGTTTATCGAGCGAAGATGATAAGCGTAACGTCATTCCTAATAGTACAGCAATCTACGCATGGGGGGTATAAAGATATAGGTCTAAGATAGTTGTTTATATTTGTATAGATTTTGTAAATCTATTGTATATATTAGTTTTCAAATTCCATAATTTTTAAGTTCATCGCCCACCTTCCAAATCCTTCCTGCTTCTAACCTGGTTGATAGAGTATGCGTGTTATCTCCACGTGGTGTTCTTACATGTAATTTTTTTTCCAATGCTCCACCCGAAGGTACTACATTGGCCAGGAAGCGAGTTTTTTTACCTGGAAAATTTAGAATTTTGCCGAACCCTTGCTGTTCAAAGCAAGGTAGGGATTTTTAACGTGCGTGACAATACTCACACACGGGACCTCCATTTTACCTCTCATTCGAACGAGGGTGCATTTTTGTGAAAAATGCTCGCCTAACATTTTTCAAGCGAACCGTGTCGGGATTCGACCACGTGGTGTTCGCGGGACACAGCGGTTTTAGGTTTTTAGGGAAATCGTTGGTTAAAGCATGTCTTGGGTAGCGAAAAAAGGGTTTTTAAAGATGGAGTTAAATAAAGATGGGTAAACATTAGAGGTTTAGGTCTTTAAAAAGCGTGACTTTGTAAGGGGTGGTTCTATTTAAAATCCATTTGCAGATTTGGGTTCCCTAGAAAAATCTAATATTAGTTGATACAAAAAAAGATAGGTTTATCTCGTGGGTAAAAATGGCTAGTCGAAGAAAACTATTTGTTAGGTTTGCTTATAGAGCAAAGAGCAATATTTAGAGGTTCAGGACTTTAAAAGGATATAACTTTGCAGGGGGTGGGCCAATTTTAAATCTGTTTTCAGATTCGGATTCTGCGTAAAATTATAGACTAATTTGATGTATTGCATGTCTAAAAAATTTATAAGAACGGGGCAAAAATCGCTACCGGTAAAAAATCTTAAAATGAGGGTAGCTCCCTGGGGGGTGATGTTATCTGAAAAATTCCTAGAGATTCGGGTAGTCGAGAAAAGTCTAATATTAATTGATACCAAACAAGATAGGTTTATCTCGGAAGATGCAATGGCGAGTCGAAGAAAACTGAGATTCATCTCCACATTTCCTCTTAGGAGATTCATCTCCACATTTCCTCCTTATGGGGATTCATCTCCACATTTCCTTCTATGAAATTCATCTCCACATTTCCTCCTTATGGGAATTTACATGTAAATTGGTCCAGATGTGTGAGGAAATGTGGGATTCTGGAGGAAATGTGGGGCCAGGATCTGTAATAATGCACTACTCAAACGCGCGTTGCTCTCCAGTCGACGGCATGGTTACTACCGAAAACTAGATCATCTATCCCTCCAAACAAGACCAACCCCAACCCTGTGGAATGGCTCATTCCCCCACAGTCAGTCATTGAAATGTGGGAGGTTCCCGTGCCCCATCCTGTATAATTAGAATTAATATTCTAATTGTGGGATCTCTAATCTATAAATTAAATTTCATTTATTAATAGTATATTGTACAACGAGCATGGAATGATGCCCATTTCTCACTCGTATGATTTGCAGCACTCGCTTTCAGCTCGTGCTGCAATTTATCATACTCCTGAGAAATGGGCATCATTCCATGCTCGTTGTACAATATACTATTAATAAATGAAATTTAATTTATAGATTAGAGATCCCACAATTAGAATATTAATTCTAATTATACAGGATGGGGCACGGGAACCTCCCACATTTCAATTTTGTTAAAGAATCGGCTATATAGTTTTCGGCGACTGATGTTGATTTCCAGCCACCGTGCCTTTTTAAAGATGTTATATCTTCTTCAGCATCTACAAGAATAGTGGCGGAAGATCTCCGGAAGCAATGACCAGTATATAATTCCGGATTGGGTAGTTTTAAATACGTTGCAATTTGCTATCCCATAGCACCAAATTTATTGATACCCACTTTCTGTGTGGTGCATTTTCCTTTCTGATAATTTAAGAAAAAACTAGGATCACAAACATTTGATGGACGTAGATTCCAGTATTTTTTTGTGATTTCATAAAAATTACTCGTTATCGTAAAGCTGCGTATAACTTTTGTTTTCGTGTCGGAAACTGTAACTAATATCGCAGAACCCAATTCCGTGAAATGAGTAATCTTCATCTGATGTAATTCCTGTCTGCGGCAAGCACCCATAATTCCCATAATTAATGCAGTCTGTAACAATATAAAAATAGCTATAAACACGCATTATTCTCCTAAGTTAATATTACATACTTTTGTCAGAAGAAACTGTTGATCCGGAGCCTCAGTAATAAATTTATTTATTTCCTCTGTTGTAAAATTTTTTGATTTTTTCGATTTATAACCGCTTGACTTCCGTTTGAGAAACGCTCTTAATTTTCCATACTTTGATATATCTACATTATGATGGATGGTGAGACTTGTTCTCAACATAGAATAATGCGTCCACAATGTCGGAGATATATACTTATTAGATAATTCATTAAAGTACGCAATTAAAACATTTTCAGAATAAGATGTTGTCTTTTGTACTCTTCGCCAATCCATAAACGATTTATAAGCAGTCTCATTTTTATTTTTGGAAATTTCCGGTAATAAATTTAATGTAGTTGCATTTGCAGCTTCCACAATATTTGGAGGCGTCGGTTCTAGTTCGCTTTCACTATCACTAGCCATTTTTTAAAGACTTTGCAAATACCTTAAGATTTTAAACGCTTTCACAGTATGAAATTATTTATTTGACATTTGTTGGTTTATTATTTGTTTCATAGCCCACCTTTGAAAACTCGGCCGTCATTGGAAATAAGATGCAAGTGCAGGGCTACTTGATTAATAGAAATATAAGCGCAACCGTGCAAATTGAACATTCCCGCACTGGTTGCTTAGCAATTTGCCTAGCAACGAGTGCGTGAATAAAAACCTGTATAGAATGTAGTAGATTTCTCTATCAAAAACACACCTAAAATAGGCTCGTTCCAAAACAGTCGTAGAAAATTAAAATTCGAGTCGGTGGAATATCAATTTATTATATTATTATATCCGGGTGAATATCATTATTAATTTTTTTTAAAGGAAATGGATGAATTTATAATTATATTAGTTATGAGAGATTTGTAAGCTTCGAGCAATTGCTTAAAGTGAAACGAAGAGGATTTTATTTTCAATTTGTATTACGAGTTGATAAATCATATTAATCATTCATGCTATTATTCGATTAACTATATAAACATTACATTGGAATATATCATAATAGATATCGTTACGTATAATTAGTTTATTTCTGGAAGACTATTTTACATAAAGTCTAGTGTACTTGGATTGTGGTTACGTCGTTATATTTAATTGTCGAGAATATTGGGTAATTGAGGTCTTGAGGTAGGCTTTACAGAACATCGGGTTTGCTACTAAACATTATATGATCATAAAACGTTTTCCTACAATGGGTAAGGTTACTGGATTCATTCCATGCTCTGTGGTGGCCTGGTAAGTCTCAACCACGTATACTTGGCAAGAACAGTTAAATGACGCAATTGAGTCTCATGCTTCGATTCACAAATATTTTAGGGTAATAATTAGCGTTATAAAGTAACATAAGTATTTCATTTATTTCGACTGGCGGTTTCCATTGCAATTTTTAGAAACTTTTTAAAAATACAGCCAAACCAGCAGAACACGTATTTGTTGTAAGTGGTAATTAAAAGTAAGCTATAAGCTATATCAAAAATATAACAAAAATTTTTAGCTCCAGTGTGTCAAGTGTACCGTGCCCTATTTTTTAAAAATTATCAGAATATAATATTATTTCACAAAACTGCAACCCCTATATTTTCATGCACCAGTCGCTGATGATACTTACCTAAACTGAGCTGCTTTAGTTATTCAATTTAACGCGATCCTTTTTTAATTCCACGTTGATTTCTTTTTATGTAAGAGATGCAACAGGCAATAAAAACTAATTGTAAATACAATTAAAAAAAGGAAGAAACTCAGAATATGTTAATACAAAATACGGTTTGTTTTAATAAGCACTTCAGCTCATTCACATTCGTGTAACAAGGAATTGAGAGGTGCAGGAAGTAAAGCTCTTAGGTAGTTTTTAACGAAAGTTAGCCGAATTTTTGCACGGTTTCCGTTTTCGAAGTTTTGCTATGAGTTTAATAGTTCTTAACTTACTTGGGACCTTTCTGTCATTCCATTTACGTCAGTCAGGATATGATAACGGAAATAAATCAGAAAGAGGATTAAAAGCGCGTAACTACATCGCTTTAAGTGTAACTGTGTGATTTATGAGCTTTGTAAAAGGAAATCCGTTTTAGCCTAGATGCTAATGGTTCAACAACAAAGATGCCCGGAATTTTGGACGCGTTCGTATGGTGAAAAATTGCAAAGATATGGTAATTATGTGGTAGTCTAACAACAATTTTTACTAAATACAATAAAAAAAATTTTTTGGGCTGAAGTAATTTTTGTCTGAATCAGTATCCAAGTGTAGTACATGAAACTACTTATCGCTGTACTTTTTAATTTCCAAAATTTGTGTCGTTATAAGTATATAGTCTAATGGAATTATTTTGCTGTCGTTTCAGGAGCATAGTTAGTTTCGTGGAGCAGAACTTTAACACAATAAACACTAACTTCATCTAATAAATTCTATTAATAGTGGCAAATTTTTTATAGCACCTCCATTTACAATAACTTCGATTTCGATTTTGTCCTGTCCAGAATTAAGTGTCTGATATCTTAAAAATTATATTTTATTAAAACTTAACTATATATATCGTTTCTATAGAATTTTTAAGTCATTTGAGTCACATAAACTGAACTGATGATGTCTTGTACATGTTCACAAAACTAAAATAAGAATTTATAGAAATTGGAACCCATAAAATCTTTGTAGATGGTTTTTTTTTCATTATACCGGGTGTAATAAAATAAGTGTAAAACGCTTCAGGGGGCGATTCCTCATCGTAAAAGAGATAGGGTCTTTCATATAAAGAAACTTCATTGGAGCATCCCTTGTTAAGATGCAGTCCCTTAAAGGGGGGTACATAAAATTTGTTTTTCATTTCTTTTACAAACACTAAAAAGTTACAAAATTGAAATTAAGGTGACACTTTTTACTATCAAAAATACACCTACTCAGTAATTTATTTAGTTTACCCCATGGTTGTAAGGGGTGGAAAACGCAACCCCTAAAATTTATTTCCAATGTAACTTTTTGTCTTATTATTTGTTTGCCATTTAAAAATTTATTTCCAATAGCTCTTGAATTTTTTGCCCAAAATTAACCAGTTTGCAGAAAAAAATTATTTTACAAACAACTACAGAGATAATACATCGTCATAAATGCGACCTGGATAATTATTGTTATTTTGTAGTTACTACCTGCATCAAAGTGTGATTAACGATGCATAAACAAAACTAATTTATTAATAACAAAACATACAACATGTAGAAATCATAGCAAATGTTCAATATGTCCACCTTCAGCCATTACACATGCGTCTAGACGTCGGTGCATTGAGCCACGTATTCGCTCAAATATTCCTGAAGTCTCTCTAATTCCCCTGTATGCATCGATGATGCGGTTTCTTAAGTCTTCTACATCGCGAACAGGAGTAGGATAAACCAAACTATGTAAATGGCCCCAAGTAGAGAAATCGAGAGGATTCAAATCCGGGGATGGAGCGGGCCAATTCTGTGGTCCTCCTCGACCTATCCAATGATTTGAATATGTTTGAGTTAAATGCTGACGTGCTGCTTGACTAAAATGGGCGGGAGCCCCATCATGCATAAAAAACATTACCCTTCTGATATCACAAGGTACTTCCTCCAGCAGTACTGGATGCACTTCTTTTAAAAATTGAGTGTATACTTCACCATTTAATCGAAGAGGTAGAAAATAAGGGCCAATTAAATAATCCTCAATAACTCCGACCCACACGTTAAGACAAAAATGTTCTTGATGGTTAGCTTGGACAATAGCGTGAGGGTTTTAATCAGCCCAAATGTAGTTATTATGAAAACTAATAATCTTGTCCCGAGAAAAGTACATTCGTCTGTGAATTCGATCGTCCTCAGAAAGTCAGGATTTCTTCTAATCATTTCCAGCATCCAATTAAAAAATTGAAAACGGTTCGGAAAATCTCGCGGTAACAGTGCCTGTACAGTGCCTTGTAGTTGGTAGGGTGTTACGGTATTCCGCGCAAACGCAAAAAGAAACAGTAAAAGTAAGTAAAGAAATCATTTACGCCGAATACCGCAACAAAACGGGGACAGAATGGTAGAATTCGGACTAGCTCAAAAACGTCGTAGAAGGGCGTGGGTGAAATGGAAAGAACACATTGGAAACTTCTGTAAAACTATATTGTTAACAACCAATCTCGAAAGACTATTTACAAAACAATAAAATCCAATAAGTTGCGTAATCGTATAATGTTTACCTACTGGTTGGGTTAACTCGTTAGGGGTTCTTTTTATCCCCTTATGTGACCAGTGGCCTTTAAGGAAGGATTTCCTTAAAATGACGACTTAATATTTTCCGCTTATCTACAACTGGTCTAGAACTCTCAATTCCTCTTATTCGGAGTTCATAATCTAACTCTTCTTTGAGTAAGTACACAACCTGAAAAGTATCAGCCATTTATATACTCATATAAAATCAATATCAAAAAAACTAACTAAAATCTTGGAATTTAAAAATTTCAAATCCAAATTTATCTCAACTATTCACAATTGACAAAATATTTTCAATAGGGGAACTAAAATTAGATATAGAATTTACAACTTCTCCCTACTGATTACTAAATTACTACAACAACCATTCTCTTGCTTCCAATTAATTCATTATGTCTTTAATCAAAAAAATTTATGCGACATAGCGTGGCAATATACTCAACAACGACAGAAATCTAATTACTACCTTTTAGTAGGTTCAAAAAAATAATATTCACAACGCTGTATCAACATAGCTGTTAACAATCGAAACCTCTAACACAAGGCACGAGTGAAATAACAAAGCCCCATTTAGTGGGTGCTAGTAAAACAAACAAAGGCTATGTCTTAGGCGTAAGCAAAATAATCGAGCCTCAATTTGGGTGTAAGAAAAATAATCGAACCTCAATTTAGGTCTAAGAAAAGTAATCGAGCCTCAATTTAGGTGTAAGAAAAATAATCGAGCCCCTCGTTCCGGGCGTTGGTATAATGTTTACCTACTGGTTAGATTAACTAGTTAGTGGTTCGTTTTATCCCCTAATGTGACCAGTGGCCTTTAAGGAAAGATTTCCTTAAAATGATGGAACGCAAATATCTTCCGACTATGCTAGGGGTCTATTCCTTGGGCAGAGCTTATGAGATTGGTCGTAGTTTTTTTTACAAAGCATTACTTTCTTACTAGGGCTAGATTCTTAACAAAACAGGGGTTTAGGTATGGCGCCACCAAGTCATTAATTTTTAAACACAGGGTTTTCCTAAGGGGGACTTGGAAGTCCTTAGAGAAGAATACCGTATTAACTGCTAACGCAGAAGCTGTAAAGAAAATTTAATTAAATTAACAAAAATGAGTACACAAAAGTATTCTCTTGTAACCTCATATAAAAAAACAGCAAAGATTAATCAGGCAAACGAAACTATGAACACAGACTTTTATGCTTCAAAATCTGGAAAGGCTATTAAAGCTTCTTGTTAAATTGGGGTTACCACTTTATGCTATTTGATCTTGTATCTGGTTACTCTATTTCTGAACGTACTTGTTCAGAATAAAACAATTAATTAAGAAAATTAAATGTTGATTCTTTAATTAAAAATTGTTCCTTCATAAAAATTGTAAGTATAAAATTTATGTTTAAGAAAAGATAATACAAATTTCATCTACCCATAAGGTAGGATTATATATTCAAAAGAAATATCAAAACTTTAAGTGTTGCTTTCGTTACAAAAATTTAACTTGAATTTATACCAAAAACACCAGATCTGTTATTCGGTTTACATATATATAAAAAAATTATCTAAATTGTCTATTAATTCATCGTTCAGAAACTGTAAGTGAAATCATGCATATATGAAACTTTAATAAGAATTTTTTAGGTTTGCTTAATTTCATTAAAAATAGTAACTGTGATTGCACTGTACTAATATTGACAATAAAAATTTACTAAAGTCCTTTTTAGTTTGTTCAACGGATAGGTGATAATAAGTTGTTACAAAGATATTTTCTGAAGCAGCCTTGTATCAAAGATAGTCAATTGTAGACGTAATGTAAGAATAATACTAATCTCTTACCTCGGTTCAGCTAATGTTGTTTACGTGAAGGTGTTACAGCATGTTAGAACAGGTGTTAATACATACGTTCCTCGGAAAATAATTGACGTAGAATCCAGATGTTATACAGGACACAATCAGCTGTGTTATCCTTTGATTGGACCATAAGAACTTAATGCATTTTTCTTATACGCACAAACATCGTATAGTTGTCCTCCTAATTACTTGTCATTTCACACTCGCAACTTCAAAAAGACCATTTCAATTCACTATCGGACTTTAGTTCAAAACCATAAAAATTTCTAGGTACTTTGTAGAATGTTTCTTTAAAATCCAAACATATTGCTTCCTTGCAGAACATTTTATTAAATCCAACTATTCATCGTAAGGTTGAAGGACGTTCATACTAGATCGATATTTTCGTATCGCAACGTTGACGTGAATGAACTATAACTTGGTACTCGTAGATGCGAAAATAGAATTAATATCCTCTTGAAACACAGCTTTTAGACAGCCTTATTTTTATAAAACCAGGTAAGGCGGGTTCATTCTAACAAACGAATATACGGAGAAGCCTTACAATTGATATACAAAACGATTTCTTAAAAAGTTCTTTCTCTACATTTGCAGGAGAATTATAAAATAAATATCTAATTGAAGATTTGACGGAGCATTTCAAAAGTATTTAATTGAAAGTTTTTTTTACGAAGCGTTGTAAGACATATACAATTGAAACTTTTAGGAAATTATTTAAGAAACATTTTAAGAGCTATTTTAAAAGAATATCCAAAAAACTATCAAAAAGGTTATCAAACGAATTATCTAAAGAATTATTAATAGAGTTATTTATAGAGTTATTGATAGATTAATTAATAGAATTATTAATAGAGCGCTACAACAAAATTATATAGTTTGTCTAGTAACTTATTTTTAACTGCTTACCATTATTAAAAACACTAAGCCTAGTGTTCAGCACATTAGGGCTCCACTACGGCACAAGGCCATACGCAAATTCTTTGCTAGAACCCTTTGGATTTCCATGTTGATTCTCGACGAAAGTTCTAGCTCTAGTGGTCGCTGATGCAATATGCACGAAACAGGAAAGCTGTTTGGCCTTGATAATTTTCATACTAACAACTAACGCCTGATGTTAGCAACCAAACTAGCATTTTTGTATGGCGGTTAGACCTCATAATACGAATACTGGTATTTATTTACTTAAAAATTGTTTACGTGATATAAATGACTAGACAAAAGGTTTGTGAAACTAAAAATTCATTGACGTTCTGCAGTGGCCAAAAAAGCTGTTACAATCGTTTGTTACGTGCTGGTAAACAAAGCGTCATAACATAAGCGTATAAAATTGGTAAGCAAAATATATAACATCTTATGGTCTAAATATTTACTTAATGGTTCATTTTAAATACATACAAAAGAAAATAAAACATAAACTATACAGTACTTCAGGAAAAAAAATATACATAGTTATATATACATGCTGCTTTGTGAAGTGCACCTCCTCAAGAAATAGTATAACATTAAAATTAGATACCCTAACTTAAATTAATCAAATATTAACTACTTATGAATTGATGCGAGTTATGTAATTCCCCAATTGTATATATATATATATATATATATATATATTGCTGTGATATACTTCTTTGAATGCGGGAACTGGGTCCTTTCAACAAAAAAATTCTAGTCCCACCGATTGGGCGTCATAAACTGCTGTGATCCTGTTTTCGCCTCGGCTGCTCACCTAATTTTATAAACCTCCTCATTCATAAAATTAAACAACACATTCCTACCACAAACATCAACGTTAACTCTATTTACATCAATATTCAGAATACATTAAATTTTCAAATTAAATTTCAGCATAAAATTCAGTTTTAAAAAGAATTTCAAGATTAATTTTATTATCATTTTAATGTGCATCCAGAATTAAAGTCCTCGTTGGATGCCTACTAATTAATATAACAATATAAGCAGACCGGAGTCTGAGTATAAAGGGAGCATCTACCACCCCTTTACGTTAATTAACCAGGTTCGTCTAATTGAGCTCAAAGACATATCCAAAGTTTCATCATAATTCAGAACATCAATACTAAATACCCCTTTCTACTTAAACAAGCAAATTTCATCTTAAAATTAAAATTTTATGGATAGTACAATTTCACTAATGTCCATTTAAAGTAAATCAATTATAAAGTTATTCAACACACACAAAAATGTCAAACAAAATAGTATAATTTACCTGAAGGTTACTGTCCTCGTAGCTTCAATGTACATCGTCCCTTTAGTTAATCACACCATTCCAACAGGATTATATTTACGGCTTCTAATTCTCAAAGCTTTTAAAATTTTCTCCATCGCCATTTATTTAAAGTTGTTTCTGGGCTTTTCCGGAACTCATCTGTGTATATCTGACCCTTATTTTGTGGATCCAGACACGTATTTGAACCATTTAATTATTAACACCCCCGAAAAATAGCAGAGAAATTCATGCGTCTTTCACCAATATACGCCAAAACTGCCTACTTTTGTGTATACATTTGTCGTTGTAAATTTTGCTAATTGGTACAGTGATACTAAATTTTATTACCTTGTATCTAAGTGCACTGAAGTACATTCATGTTAGCACGTAAATAACAAACTATTTTGAATCACTAAAATATACGAGCAAAATTTTAAATTATTTTATCAAACTAAAATGCACTGTTTAACATCTTGAATCAAGTCGCGGATGTAAGAGCTTTTAACGCATCGAATAGTCAAAAGTCTAAGAGGCCGAAATTCATATTACCACCGGTATATATAGCGAATAGCCGGCACGTCGCTTTTGTCCTCAAAACAGACAATTCTTAAGAATTTCTCATTCTATGTTCCCAGTCCGTCGCTCGCGCGTCGGTTTTTACGAATTTTTCACTCGCCCCATTTAAAACTCAGAAATTCTCACACGGCACGCAAACATGTCCGAGAAAAACTAATTAATTTTGTACAGAAATTGTTGTTTCTACCTCTGATATTTGCATCCTATTTTCAACCAATTGTGACCCTCGTGACGTTGCTTAAATCACGCCTTTTACTATATGTGTCTTTGCTTGACGCATTTTCTCTTTCCTTTTCTAACCTGTTCGTATTGGTGCAAATTGATATTCTTTATTATCGATTATATTTTAGTCCATGTGGACTATCTGGGTTTAATAACCCCGTATCGCACCTTCTCGTGAATATTAAGCCCCGGTTTCTCCAAGATTCTTTGTAAACATTAATTATCTGCAAAATTTTCGCCGAATGAGCTTTTAAATAAACCCTGTTTTGTATTTCGTGCTAAAGCATCTGACCGTTTCAATATCCTTAGAATCGACATGTTTATCTAAACAAATTAAACTGAAATTGCCTTTTAAAATACGCAGGTGTGTTCAAACATCCTACTTCTAACTAACACTTCTAGGATTTGCATTTTATTGGGTTTTACAAGTTTCTGTAGATATTATCTGTACGTTTTGTTCAATACCGGTTACTTGAAATAGAGTTAATTAAGATAAATTTTGCACGTAATTTCCATTTGTTTAGGAATAATTACATTACACGCAGCGCTTTTTAATACTGCTTCTTTTGATATAAAGCGTCTTGTACATGATTTAAATCTCTTATGTTTAATGAAACTAATAAATTTTTATGCTTCACGGTTTTAATAACGCGTATTATCTAATAATATTCATTATACACGGTGATTAAAATTATTTGATGTGATTATTTAATTTTCTACCCTGGTCTAAATATGAGTAATATATATATATATATATATATATATATATAAAGAAACTAATAATTATGAAATTATTAGAAATATTAGAAAATGCGCTAAGTGATGTGCAACAATGTAAATGAAGGACAATTCATTCAATTTATTAACATCCATGGGAACGGAAGCGCTACTTTGTAGCACAGAGATAAGTGACACTGCAGATGTCAGGTTACAGGCGGTCACAGACAGTCACGTACCGAGATTACTTGGAAAGGAAGTTCGCAACAAAGTAATTATGAATAGAATTAAGATCGCAACATTGAATTATGAATAGAGTCAAGTGTAAGCAGACATTAGGTCTGCAAGTTCCCATAGCCATGTGAGGGTGTAGGGATATTATAAAAGGCCCGAGAGCCCCATTCGAAGACAGTTAATCCATCGTTCAGCTTTAACATTGCAGTTCGTTAGATAACTCACTTTGTACAACTAATTAATGTATTTCGACTTAGAATAATTCAGTTCAAGTTTGTCAAAATTCAATATTAATTTCTGTATAAATAAATAAATTTGTTAAGAAGTTGGAAATGTCTTTTTAAAAAGGACCGCTTCCAGCGACGAACTTAACTTGCGTAAGTTCTTTACGTTAATGTTTATACAAAAAGACAAAAGAAATAGTAAAACGGACTTAACACAAACTTTGAATAATTAATTTTTAATTTGAAGAATGATTATTACATTGTCGCTCGTGCATTGTGAATGTGTTTAGTAACGTGTTGTTGGTAATTTATGGCATAATTATGAGTAGCAGCAAATAAAATGCCTATCCTCCACAGCAGCATAAAAGAATTACGAAAATAGAAAACTGTACCTTGAACTATTTGGCTTCGTATCATGTTGTGGATGGAAAAATGCGACTTCATTGGCTGCATGCTGCAACCACCAACTTCACTTATACTAGCACAGAAAGCATTTTTAGTAGCGCGACTTTACAACATGTATGATCGGTAAGAAGATATATTCAACCTTGTCTTTCAAAGCACGGTCTCTATTTTATAAGGACAGAATCATGTATAGGGGTAAGGTATTTGGCTTTCAAAGATGTCGCCGAAGAATCATGTGTGCATAATTTCCAGACAGCAGCTGCCGAAATACAAACTGTAACAGCTTGTCAACAAGCAGATAACGCAATTATCAAAGGATTTTTAGACGAACAAAAAAAGTTTTGTTACTTTGTAACATCTTAACAGCTGCGGAATACCAGATAACAAGTCCATTGTAAGCGAATCTTGGCAGGTGGTAAGTGGTTTTATCTTTTAGAAGAAAGCAGTGCATTTACATGCAGCTTTTAATTAAAATGTAATCACTGCAGGTGCTAGGAAATATTGTAACTACTTTGTAACGTAATGTTCCCTAAGCAAACTTTTGTATAGAGTAATTACTTGAGAAATTTTATAAAATAACACTAATTCAGATGGCGGGAAATCGAGCTTGTTGAAGAATTTTAGAGCATTTAAAAATGAAATCCGAAAAAATTGTTTGCAGTGTTTTGCACGTAACAAGGGGTATAAAAGTTGTTCCTTTAAAATTCGAAATACCGTCATATGATCAACATTTAACTCGAAAGTAATCTTTCTAGTATTGCTAGTGGGTTGTTCTTCAACCAAATTAAGTACTGCTTCTTCAAGCTGTGGTGTTCTAACTTCTCGATGGCGACCACAATCCTGCGTTCTTTTTTCGACTGAACCATATTCTCGTATTCGTTGATGAAGTTGGGCAAATATTATATGCGAAGGAAGCTGCCGTTAAGGACACATTTCAGCATACCTTATACAAGCTTCTAACCCATTAGCCTACGACAGACCGTAAACGTAATGCATATCAGCCATTTCCGCATTTGCTTATGCCATTTTAATAACAAGTGAATTATTAAACTAAAAAATTAAGAGCAGAACAACGACACACCATTATTAATTCTATTTCAAAAATTTACAAACTGACAGCGTGATAACAATTTAATTGTCACTATCGCTAATAGCGGCCTACTAGATAAATTAGTTTCGCATTTTCGTCTTATGACGATGTATCTCTGTAGTCCATCTGATATTTCAATACTATTGGCTAACGATTTTCGTGGTAGATGCCAAATTCGGTTTACAGTATTCATAGAACTGTTGAAAATATTGGCGGTCGTCTTGTAGGAGTATTGTTTCTATTTGTCATTAAGCAATGCATGATAAACCGATTGCCTTGTGTTTGGACTTAAATTAGGACTTTTACACCTGTTTTTTTGCCAACACTTTTCCATATCCCTTATTATATTTTTTTGGTCGGAGATTGTTACGTTTACTTTCCGACAAGAGATAAAACCGTACCCTTGTTAGTTCATTATTCATTTACATAGATTCTGCTTCAATACTCAAACAACACCCGGTATATTAGACCTTCCTACAATAAGTACGCCTTATAATAATTTTTCATTTTAAACCTATTTACTTCGAAACGAAAAGTTTACTCTATAGTGTAAATCGTCGGTATCTTTTTCAAGGTATTCGCTGGCTTGATACCTATTTCTATAGAGCACAATTACTTCTTATACTACTCCAACATAAAGACTCGTTGAGATGATGGATCGTACTTATTTGTTAAGATTGTTTCAAGTTTCTAATCACATTTGTATGTTTGATAACGCCGGATGTTAATTCGTGTTATCAAACGATTTCATTTTCTTTCTTTTCTGCATACGACCAAGAGCAATTGTCGTTTTCGTTCTCTAAAAAATTTTCGTGCACTCAATGTGTGCTTCTTCCGGTGGACTTGGCGGCCCATGGAATTGCCGCTCCTTTTAGTATGGGAGGGCACCCACATTACGTGATCTCAAGTCCATCTGTTCCGCCCTGGCCTTAAGGAAGGGTGTGACCAACCCACACCGTGGACGCTCGGGTGAGTGTTTATGCACCATTTTCTTTTATGGGTCCTGTGAAATTGGTCGGAACAGAATGTTTAACAGGCTCTACGTGATGATTAAACTTAGTAGTTTTAAAATGATTATCGTCATATGAGATGATGTTTATTATTAATATTGTATTTATTGTGACCATCCTATATATTTAATTATATGTTTACGAGGATGATTTAGAACTGTGGGTTTTCCTTTTTTTCAGTTATAAATTTTTGTTAGTTAAGACATCGTAGTGCCAATGTTATATATGTTGCTTTACGTTTACGATGATAATCTAGAGCTGTTGTTTTTAGAGTCGTATTTTTTTTGTTTTGTTAATTATGATTTGCAGTGACCTAAAAACCGTAGCTCGCCAAGTTAAACAGAATTTTTTATTGTTTGGGTTTTTTTCTGCTATCTGTACAACTGTAGTTACTGATTTCTCGTTTTTGGGTATACTACGCTTTTATGTTTCTCCAAAATGTCATTTAGGGTAATTATATGTATTAATAAGCACTGTTAATTTCTTTTCATTATCTCAGCCCTTCCCTTGAGCCCGGTCATTCTTGTAGTGTCCGTCTAGCTACGTCGATGTACGTAGCATAAATTTTGGCGCCGAACGTGCTTGTTTAACTTTGGCTGCGATTTTGTTTTGGGTAACGTTTGCTCCGACTTTGTTTTGTTTAATTTTGGCTCCGATTCTCTTTTGTTTAACGTTCGCTCCGATTTTGTGTTGTTTAACTTAGGCTCCGATTTTGTTTGGCTTAACTTCTGCTCCGATTTTGTTTTGCTTAACTTCTGGCCCGATTTTTTTCTTGTTATCGCCTAAGTCTTACATTACCCGCTTTTCTCGGCCTGGTGTCGCTTAATTTTTTTTCTCTTTACGTTCGAGCTGGTATTGATTTATTTTTCCTTTGGTCCTGTGGTGTTCCTCACTTGGGGATCGATTTTCTTAATTTTTTTGTGTGGGTTTGATCTTTTGTATTCTTTATCGATCGCTCAATATCTTTGGTTGGCTCATTTCAAATTATCGAAATTGTGTTTTCGCCTATAATTCTAGTCCATTGAAAACGCTGGCGCCCTATTCTTATTTCTAGTTTCTATTTTGCTGCTTCACTCCTATTCGTGTTCCTGAAGTTTATCCGTCGTATATGGTTTATATTGTCCTGTACTCGCAATAATTTTACTGTACACATTTTAAAGAGACCACGCAATTAAGTTATCGCTCGATTAAGCACCGCCTAGGGTTACTGCGCAATTGGAGATTGCTCACCCGGGGACTGTTCAAATAGGAACGGTTTAATCGAGATGAAACCAAAAAAATATTCGAAAAATATTTAAATTTAAGCATTTAGGTTATCATATAGAATTGAGCAGGCGATAATTTTTAAAGCTGACGATAATTTTTAAAACATTGTGAAAAATGTTTAATTTGTGAAAATGTGGCGTATGAAACTGTAGTGAAAAGTATGTCGCTAAAACGCCATTTTTGTACTGTAGTCAAATAAGTACAGTGACTTTTGAAGCAGGTTTTAAAGTAAATAATCTGTACAAAAGGCCAAAATATGTATTCGTGTACGACATTATGTTAAATTTTTAACGTTGCTCAAAAGGTATGTGAAACACATTTTTCTGCACCTGAATTCAACCTTATCATAAGAAAATTCTTCAGTCCTGTAACGTTTGCGCAATAACTATGCATGTAGTATATTCTTTCACAGTCAGCAATTAAAAACCGGGACTTTACTATAAGCATATCAAATTCGACAAACATCAACACATTTCATTTTACTAGTGTTGAATAGAAAATATTGAAAAGTTACCAAAATCATTATAAATTCCACAACCAGACAAAAACTCATAAAATAAAGTATTTTAGATGCGTAGAGACTGTGTGAAAATATCAGTACACATATTATCCCATGCACCAGCAACCCTTAACCCTCACCGCAAGCTTAGTGTAACTGACACGAACTGTGCGAATAGTTCAAATTGGGGATTCCTAAAATAAAATAGCTTATAAATACTGCCATCATATAATGGAAAGAGGAATTTAAATAATTCACCCTTTTGCAATCAAATCGATGAGTATAGGCTTGCCGCTTCCGTGAAGCAAGTAAACCGGTTACAGTAATCCGCGTAACGCTGATGTTATATATTCGTTTTGCCAGTGAATAAAAATTCTCGAACATGCAACTGATTTGGGAAATCATATAATTAATCGTTACCTGGCGAGTGATTATGTAGTAAATACTTCATGCACACTAGTTGAATCCTGGATTACGGAGACTAAAGTTTGTCTTGCTTTTAACGGGGCGGTTAAACCCTGTACTCAGACAAAAACTGTAAGTGATAAAAATTGTAACCTTTAAGCACTGCATGTATTTTATTGTTGGCATAAGAAGTTATTGATATCCAGACATTTACGTGGGTACTCGCTTAATAAAAGCGTAATGTAACAAAAACCCAGCGCCACAATTGTATTAGAAACATTTACATATACATTCAATTTGTTGATGCTTAAACTGATATAAATATAACGTGTTTTTCCCTTTGGATATACGCAAGGTGCCCACCCAAGGTAGAGTTTAGTTTATTTGTGTTGCTTGCACGATATTCATGTTTTAATGTGGGTTGGTTACAACTAGGATGAAGTATTTTTAATATTTGTGCTTAAGTTAAAAGCAGTAAAAGAAATTCATTGTAAACAGAGTTCCAACAGTTTATCAATTACAGAAATAATCCTTCCGTAAATTGCTTCAAAACTCTAAGATTAGTTTTAGATCAGTTGTCGCTCAACACTGTATTATTGGGCCAAAAGTTCAGAAACTCTTTCCATGTAAGTGCACGTCTTAAAGTTGCATATCCCTAAAAGAATTCTTTTTGTTATCATTCAATTCATCTCTTACCACTAAGCTAGCTGGCATAATTGTTCTGCTACGTTTACGTGATAAAGTAACTTAGAAAGTCATTTGTGCCAATTTTGCATGTTATAACCCTTTTTACGAAAGTTTCACTTTTCGTGTGTCTTATTGTCGCAATAGCATCTGATTAATTGAATAAGGAAGAAATTTCTACGTTCTTGCGAATACCAATTCCGCATTGGCATTTAGCCAAAATATCAGTAACCAAAAACATAAAACAGTCAAATTCAAGCTCCATTCATAAATGTTTAAAATTTCGTTATTCGAATTAAATATAAAAATAGCAGAATTTACAGAATTTGACTAAGTAGTTTTCCCATACTGTTTAATTATATTTTCGTTACCTATCAGCGTGAAACGAGTATCGCTAAACATATCCACCACTAGGTGTTTAGTAATTTGTCACAAATCCCCAGGGAATAAAAGCTTTTAAAGATTATAATTTCGCCAACTTTAGTACGACTTTGAGTAGGACTACCAAAGACCTAAGGGAATTTGTAAGCAATATATATATAATACGTACCAAACTTGTAAAATGTGAAACGTAGCATCGAAACGCAGTAAGTATGGATATTAATACTTGAGTGATTCAAAGTTTTCACATGACCCAGATACTCCACTTACTATATAAGTAAAAACTTTTATTTAGGACTAGAAGCCCCCCGGAATTTGGCATTTAGGTTATTAAAGGAAGCTGTACAGCTCGGCTTTTCTCTTTAGACGTACACTTTTATCATTAACTTTCTTCATATTGCGTTTACTTTGAACCACCCACAGCAGAGAGTAATAATCCATGATATTATAGAAACTACATAATTAGTATCAATTAAGTAATCACATCCTACAAGTAAGTATGCATTTAGAAAATGCAAATATCAATCGATTTATCTTTTACTTGCTTCAGCTTTCGTTAACTAATGCATAAAAAACTTAAGTAAATTTTTCTCAAGATTTAGGGCACCTAACGTTACTTTCATGCAAATGTTAGCTCAAAATTAATAAATACCCCTAGTATCCTCATGACTTGAAATCGATTGCGAATACCAAATCGCATTTTTGTACAATTAATTTTTGGGTTTTTGACACCCGTTACAAAATTAGGCCAATGTCAAATTTAATTTTTCATTTTCTATATACATAAATATCTCAAACTCTCGTCGTTTTAAGTTACATAAAAGCTTCACTTTTACTACTTTAACTGGATATAACTGAATCTCTACCTCTTAGTCACAGCCTCAAGTAAATTGACACAGTTATTCGTTTCTTGTTGTAGTGAGTTAATCCTTTCAAAGTTATACAACTGTTTTTACCTGCGCCTTTCGTAATTTAGTCAATATATCTATTTGAAACATAATCTTCCTAAAGTAATTTTCTACTCTGCTCTCTATTACTGCCTTCACGCATTCTTTTAATTGCACTTGTATTACTGGCATTTTCGTGAAACATCTCTAAGATGCTTTATTTGTTCAGAGAATCTGTGACGTTCTTTTAAAAATATTATAATTATATTTCATTTTAATGGTTTCTGTATTACTAAATCCCACAAATAGGGTTAGGTTATTTCTTATAAGAAATATAATTTTTAGGTTTCATGCATTCTTGATCTAAGGAAAGATTATTTCTATATAATATATTGTTCATACTCGGAGGTTGTCAAATTCATCGTGGCGTACTGTGTATTCTAATTATTACAGTTTTATGCGGTCGACGGGCATTTTAAAACTGTGTAATTATTTAACGAGCTCTCAACTCTTCTATTATAGATACCATCGTTTATGTTTTCCTCGCTTGTATTTCCAGCTCGGTTGGATGCGTTCAACAATCTCAACCAACCCACAAGTTCATGTATAATGTACCAGTAGACATATTGCCTAGGCTTCGAATTTAAACTTTTGTAAAACCGAATAGGAAAGCCTAAACCTGCCCCCTTGGTCTGTTTTCTTCTCTTAGACTGTTTTCTTTCGGGATTCCTTATCGGTAAGATTTTTTGGTACATATTTGTCAAACTTTTTGTTGTTTGTTGGGAATCCGCTTAAATCGTGCACTGCAAATGGGTTAAACTTTCTTCTCAAAATCGATGCTGGTTTGATCATTTCCAAGTAATTCGGTAAATCTTCATGCAAATTGAAATCATCGTCTTCAGGGCTGATGTCTTTATAAACCAGCAGATGGTATAAATCTCTCGTACCCGGGTATATCACATTATTTAATATTACGTCACTGTTTTCCGTATTAATTTCCAATACACTTTTCCACAAACTCCACGTATCGGCTTCGGCATTATACTTTACTCCATAAACTGATTTGTCAATATTTTCGTCTTTGTCTCTAGCTAACACGTCCGCATAGTGAAGATGAAACGATTCTTCTGGAACGAGTTGCTTAATTTTCTTTATAGGTGCTTCCATGTCTTCGATTTTAACCTTTGTTGTAGGTATGAAAATTTTTTCGGCGATTGCTTGTAAATGGGAAGCGGTTACTTGCAACGGATCGATCAATTGTTTGTGCACCTCTTCGAATTATTGCTGAGATATAGTGTCTCCCTTTTTGTACGCCGCAAACTTTTTTCGTACAGTATCTTGAATTAACTGAAGATTATGTTTGTTTGCGATAAAATTTTTAACGTCCGTCATCATCAAACTCTGGATGGTAACTAACTATTTTTTAAATAACGTCAAATATTTATATATTCCTCGAAATTCTTCCAATATCGTCCTTTATCGATATCAAAATCTTTCACAATAGTTATAAAATTGTGTTTTGAGTCACCCCCACCCCAACGCTGCAAGCACATATATGATCAAGAAAGATATGGCAAAGGTTTGTGTCATCCTGTTTCCATAATGCGATTACATTGGCGTTATCTCTGAGTCTAAGTTTTAAAGCACTAGCGTAAGTTTGACATAGGTAGAATGAATCTATTGTTTTCTCCCAAACGATAAAAACTGTATTATCTTGCTTTGTTTGTTTGCAGGTATATCGTCAAAAACTATAATCGAATCGTCTTTAGTATCCTCTGTTCCAATCACATCCTCGTAATTTTCAAACTCATGGTAGCCAATTTCTTTTTTTAATGGTGTAAATACGTTTCTTAACAATTCGTATTTCCGTTGATACAGGCTTTTTGAAATCACATACACATTTTGAAATTTTAGACCGTTCTCGTGCAAGATCAGAGATGTTTTAGAAACAGTGGGGGAAGAAAGATGTCTGTGGAAAACAAAAAAAATAAGAGAAGTTGAAGAATAGAACACGTTCTAGGGCATTTGGGGAATAGTACTGGAAATATTACAAGCAGAAATAGGAAAAAAGGGAGGCAGCGATAGATCTAGATTCGACCATTGCGCACAGTTAACTCAAAATAGGAAACATTTGATGTTCGGGTCTAACCAGTTCCAGGACTGTAACCCTAATGATGATGATGATGATATAGAATTTAGAGTTACACTGTTGTTTTGCGCATGATGTTTTATATGACTTTGTACATCTGCTACGATATGCATTTAGATAAGTAGAAAGTTTCTCTTTATTGATATGTTCACTTTTAAAAATATTTATACAATTGACTGGGAATAACTTATAACGTATATTTAATTTTATTTGGTATGCACCCATTAGAACTGAAATTTACGGTTAGGTAAGATAATTAAAGAAGATATTGATTAATTACTTTCTTTTAGGAGAGATTTTGTTGTACTATGTGAACTCTTCGGGATATTTTGTATAAATGTTATTTTCTCCGCAAGTTGGTATTCTTTCTGTATAATTTTTTTTTCTCTATAGGTCATGTAAATAAAACGTTTTCTTTCTTGAGATTATCAGTTTTCTTTTCATTCAGACCCACCCCTCTACGACCTTTTAACTAGCACGGCCATTCAATCCTTTCGATTTCTCCATTGTTTCTGTTGCGGTGCTTGGTGCGGGTTAATTTTTTGCTTACGCTACTAGTTTCTTTCTTGTCCGCACGGATTACCGTAACAACACTTATTTCCGAATTAGTGCAGTGGCTGGGACCTTCGGAATTTGCCATCCACAGTTTCAACTTATAGCTATACATCTTTGTATTCTTTTAAAGAAGCTGTAAAAAATGAACGACACCATTAATTGACATAAATTTTGAATAAACACATTGATGTTTATGCTTAGAAGTGAATCATATTTATTGATATATTCTAGGGCAGCTTTGATAAAATCAATACGTTTTTCATGATGAAAAATGCATAATACAAATACTAATTTCATGTCAATTGGCTTGTATAAAAAGTATCAACCAATATCTGGTGCAGAATTCAAAGAAGTTTAAATATACAAAAGGAATCGTAAAGGCAAATTAAATTATAGAAGTGATTTTAATGCATTTACCTATGCAATAGCATTACTCGTATCATTTTTTATTAGTTTTTGCAATAGTTTAAATGCTTTACTTATAGTACAAACAAGCTATGGATCCATATTGTCAATTGACTATAGTCTTTGCAACTTCTAAATAGACTTGCGTCATTACCATTTATGACGTCAAATTGTAGCGACGTTTCCACTACCAAAATCCTATTGACACATGACTATAATAGCGCCATCGGTAGAATACAAAGATTGAAAATATTTAATAGCAGATGACGAATGTGATTTGTTACTTTTTAAAAAAATATTTTTTAGGACGAGTTTCTATCGGTAATATTGCAGATTAAAGTCATTAATTAACAATATATTTTATTTACTTCTATATTTTTATCACTGAGCATATTTTAAATATAGTTGCGTATTTCTAATGCTCCTAATTTTAAGTCCATTAGTATATTATACCAGACACGGAAAAATAACCACAGTTATTCAAGAGGTCACGTTATTGGAATTATAATTTAAACGTTTTGATTACGCAAATCGAAAAAGAAAAGGAACAAAATTACAATTCTATTTGTAAGTAAAATTCTCATTAACTTTGAATAATTAAGATATATCAGTTTAAAATATTCTTTTAAATTTCCCTGAAACCATCTACAAAGACTAAAGTTATGTTATGTACAATGGAAACAAAAAATTTAACACTATCAAATCACCCTAAAATTTGTGGTGATCATTTTACTTCTGATTATTAGTATGCAACTGGATTGAATATGTCATGTTTTCAAAGCATTTCCAACAACTAAAACAATGTATAGGGATAAAGACTTTAAATGAACCAACTTTGAATTCTGTTGTTGAAGTATGCCATTATTCAAGAAAAAAATAACTGCTGGAGGATTGTTAATGTTTCTAGTAAAAATTCAAAATTGCAAGTTATCTCCACAGTCAGTGTTATAAGCTAATAATGAAAACCTTATAACCAAAAGGTTCAACGACTAATCATTTCGATGGAATTTTTAAAGATATAAACAGCAGTTTGTTAAATATACAAAAGCAAGAATAGACAAAAAACTTCCAAAAAATAGGCATTTGCTTTATTACTCTTCGAGACCAAATAATTGTTGCAGGTAACGGAGTAGTTTGAAACACAATTCAATATACAATTTATTATTTTTTGTAGATTGGTGTAATATAAAGACTTTGACCTTATCTGTATTTAGTACCTCCAAAGTTTAAGCTAGTGTAGTATTGACCAGTTCGTGATCAGTGTGTTATTACATCCATTGAAATTCAAAGTTGTAGAAGCTGATAGGATACCTAAAATCCAATATCCTGAAGATGAATTTGCAGCCCATGTTTTAAAGACAAGTCACTCAAGAAATTAACGAGTATTAAAAGCTTGTAATTTAACAATAAAATATATATGGTTGTACTTGTTTATTATATATAAAGTTTAAGATAGTTATAATTAAATTATAAGCACACAGTGTAAAAAGTTTTTTTAATTCTAAGTAGCCATGCGTTTGGTAAACTTGTTCAATTTAATTGAAAATCTGAATCACTATCATCACCATCACCAATGTTAATAATTAGAGGTGCATTATCTTCTTGATCAAATTTGATCTCACGTTCCCACCAATCTTTGATAATTTTTTCTGCATGTTCTACCGAATGTGCCCAAATATCTGGTGTTATTTTTTCTAATACTTCTCTTCACATCTGTACACAGTTTTCAACAGACCTCCTATCCCTTATAGCGTGTCGGTTGTAGTAACTTTTACTAACACCCCATACATTTTCAAATGCATTGAATATGCAGTGATACGGAGGCAATCCTAACACCTTATGTCCATATTGTTCGGCCAACAAATCCGTTTTAAAAATTTTTGGCGGTTTATGTCTAAAATATTTAATAAATACTGATATGTTATAAAGCACATAATTTTGACTTACATCGTGACAAGTTAAATAAGCTTTGCTTAAAATCATTAGTTCCATAAGAAATTGTTTATTTAGTAAGTCGCTCTACAATGTTACTTTTTTTTCTAGAAATTATTAGATGTTTTATTTAACAAGTATAATAATACGACATGTTGTCTAAAATTATTGCAAATGATTTTTCCAAATTCTTATATAATTAATTTTCAAATTTTGTTCATTCACTTTTCTATAGTAATTTAGGTTTTTTTGTGGAAGAAGAGAAAAATCAATTTCAGCCTCATTTAGTAATTCATTTACATTTCGGACAGGTAATACTATATACCTAAAAGACATTACATTATACTGTATTAAGGATAAGTAGATATGACACCAATCTTTTTCGATCAATTTGTGTGCTCTAACTGTTTTTATTGCACGCTTTGCTAGGTACGGCTTACGGCACCATTCGGAAAAAGCCATGTTTCGTATAAAAACACAAAAATGCTACAGATTCTTTTCTTTTATTTTCATATATCTTTCAGAATCAAATTCCATTTATTCATAATATTTAGCAGTTCCATTAAACCTCTTCTTGGATTATCTTTCAGCCATTAAGTCCAAGACTGTATTCAGGGATTGTTCACTATCATTAAAAAACTTGTGTTTTAAATTCAACCACCAAGTATCAACAGAAACGTGGTAAATCTACATTAATTACATGTTGCACTATAAATTTAACTGGAAAACGAGTACTAACGATTTTCACACAGCCTATAAAGGTGATCAAACTAGCAACACGTAGCTTAGTTCTGGGTCTAAAAGAATCTCGTTCATCGTCTTTGGTTATTAGAGTTCAGTTTAATACTAATATGAGTTCTGAATAGCACTGTTTGAAGCAAAAACGAGTCAAATATCAATATATAAAAACGGAAAAATTCACGAGGTCGTTGACACCAACTAAACAAGGAATGGCAAATAACCTAACATTTAATATTTGGCTTTAAAATTATTGGCAACGTCGTAAATTGCTATTATTCAAACCAAAACTATAACACAAACATTGTACGGTATTAAGTTGACAAACATCTACATAAATAGTTAGTACTTGTGTGGCGTCGCGGATGACGAGGTCTATTTAGAAATTGCGAGCACTATATAAACTTATTTAAAAGAAAATAAATAGAATTCTTAGATTACCATTAATGCCTTTTTATTTTGTAGGATCTTTAAGTACAAAAACAACAACCAAGTATTATGTTGGAAAACATTCTTCAGTTTTGTAAATCCGTTAGCGATTATTAATGTGATCTTGTAATGAAATTGATAAATTACTGCGGTTTCGAAATCAGCAATGTTTCTACAGATTTTTAATTCTAAACTAACTGTAATTTCTCGTAATATCTTTGGATTATCGCCATCGATACATCATTTGTACACCAACAAAAATTGATATACTTTTCTTTTTCAAGCTTATAAATACAGAGAATTCTCTGAAGTTGCTAATAAATGTTTGGTTGCCGTGATATTGCTGACATTTGAAATAAAGTTCTAGGTTACGTTATCTTTTCGCTTGTTATTGTTGGCATCTTTTGTATTATGTTAAGTATTGTCTTTGTATTAAAGAATGCTTTGTAAGATAAATAGAACATTGTTTTTTGAAATAGTACCGTTTGAACGCTTGAGCAGTTAAGTAAGGCAATTTATACTTGTAACTGACTGGAAAAGCTTTTCGAGCAATGAACGTCTGCTAGTCAACCATGTATGCCATTCACAGGTTTTGTTTCATTTTCATATATAGCAATTATTTTATATCTTTTATTGTTGGGTGTCGCATATTCAGTTGTGCATGTTCTACAGCTTTACCTTAGCGCAAAGAGTTATTCGTACTGAAACACACCCTAATAGCTTTTTTTTTAAATCCTGACACCGTAAAATGGGGTTACTTTGATTAAAATTAAATTCACATTACTCTTAATAATTATTATATCTGCATTCTGGTTTTGAAAAAACACATATTAATTGGACTATAGTTTGCTGTTGTACTACATGATAGTATTTTGGAAAAGCACAATATTTTTACTGTAAAAAAACAAAAAGTGCATGATCAAAGTTGGATGCTGATAAGGGTAACTTTGATCATGTAGAATTTACAAGTTTTTCGTATGTAACCCCTCATAACTATCGAAATAGGCATATACGCTACACTGTTCGTTTTGTGATCAAATGAAAACTACGTGCTATTTTGGTGCTCCAGAGAAAACTAAAGGAAATTCTTTTTGTAATTCTATTATTTTGTTTTTAATCTTAAAACTAGTATAAAAATAAAGTATATAGTCTGAATACAAAACTAAGCTTTAAGGAATTAAAATTTTTAACCATACATTACAAACATAGGTACACATTTTTCGACTTTGTAATTAACAAGCACAGGAAAATAACGTATTTAAAGGACACTTTTCTCAAAAATATTTCGACCACAGTGTACCATAGTTTGAGATAACTTTAATATATTATTATTTAAAGATATTTCACAAATAACATCGACATTTGGAAAAATAAAAGTATTAGTTTTTTGTAAATATGTCCTTATACACTTCATTCGATATGCATTGTTTGTAATGTTTAATATTTAAACAACGAATTTTCTACTTTTTCAGTTTTTAAATGCTCTCGTCATAAATAAATTAAACCAATACAAAACAGTTTTACTAGGAATTATTAATTACACATTTTTGACCACTGCGCCATGTAGTCCCTTCTTGTCAATTCCTGTTCTCCTTCTGAATTTATTGCATCAACCTCAGATACAGGTTTATTATGCATGCTAGAGATCATACTATCACTGTCAGAAAGTATAGCAATGCTTTTGCCAGGCAGAACATTCAATCTTTTCTTCTTTCTTGGCTTTGAAATAGTGCCATTATCGACAAAACTTGTTTCTTTTAGATAATCTGTGAGCAAGCTTTTGACATTACTGATTATTACATTTGCGTATTCACCTGAAGATAATTTGTTTATAACTTTAGATTTATTTAGCGGATATATTGAAGTGGCAGCAAAACTGTTAATTCGATTTTGACATTTTCGAATGAATATTTATGTCTTAATCATGGACTAAAATGTGATGAATTTAGTCTTGTAAGGTTAAAAACAGTATAGCTGATCTACTTATATAATTGCCATGACATAAAGAACTTCTACATTTAAAAACTAATACATAAATTACAGTTATGAGTTTTGACAATTATAAAAATGATAACAAAAAATTTACAAAAGCTAACTATGTGTACAATACTAATTTAGCAAAATAAGAAATTACAAACGGAAAAAGTAGAAAGAGCTTAAATAACTAATATAAGGTTGACAATTTTATTAAATTATTAGTTAGTGATAGATTGGAAATTGACTTAAAAATAGAAAAAATAGAAAAATTTTAGGAACGAAATGATTGTTTATTAGTAGAATCTAAATTAATGGTCTGTGAAAGTGGTTATTATTAAATTTATATAGAGAAGAATATACTAAATTTAAGTTGTTTGTATCTTGTTTACTGTTGAATGGATTAGGTTGTTGTGGAATGTGAGAAGATTAAAGGAATAGTCTTTTGTAGTAGTTGTTTTCAATGTCTAAAATTTGGGTGTTTTCGAATTTAACAGTGTGACTTGTTGCATATAGATGTGATGACAAAATACAACTTAGTTTACCAAATCTGGCATCACTTTTATGTTGAGTTATTTGATTTTTTAGCTATTGTTTAGACTGACCTAAGTTCTATTGCAACTATATTCTACCTTATAAATAACATTACTGCATAATGTTTTCTCGGTGTTCTCTTTTAATTTAGTGAATAACTTGTCTATTGATTTTTCATAAGTATAAGCTATTAGAATATCAGGTTGCTTCAAGATCTTATTTAGTTGAGGGGTTAAATTTTGAATAAAAGGTAATTTTCTGAACTTTGTAACTAGTGGTCGGTCTATTGATGAAGTTTGTAGGTTATTGGAGTACAAAAACTTTTTTAAAAGGGGTTTTGGGTATGAATTGTTTAGTCAAATATTTTCCAATTCTTTTAAGTTGTTTGTAAGTAAATTTGGTTCGCTAATTTTTTGAATACGGTATTTTAAGGCTAATATGGTATTAAGTTTATGAATAAAAGCATGGTTGGAATGATAATTTAAGTATCTACCAGAGTCAGTAGATTTTTTGTAAATGTCAAAATATAAAGTATTAATGAGAGATATAAGGACTAACGTATCTAGAAAGGGAATACTAAAATTAATTTCTTTTTCGAAAGTGAAAACCAAATTAGTCGGAAGATATAAGCGGTTATACGAACGACAGAATGAAAAGAAAACTGATTTTTAAGTACGGCATCCAATACATTACAGGACAAAGTAGTAGTGAGTGTGACGGGTCGTTCTTCACTTAGTACCTGTTGCGGTTCCAGAGAACCAGAACGTGGAACATGATTTATTTCTTGAAAATGTACTAAAATGGGTGAAGCCGCCCACTATAACAAATATTGGAGCAACTCGGCGGAATTATCGTTAGAAGGCACGTGAAGCCACATGGCGTTAGAAGTTTTATCTTGGATATAGGCTACTCTGTTGGCCACGAAAGTCTTCCATCGTTGGGGCGGAGCGGAAATCCATGAGTGTACAACCGTCGAATCGGACAAACAGTACATTCTATTAAAGATGAGCTGCGAAGAAAACACATTTAGTACAAAATCTAGTAATTTAGCAGATAAGGTAGCGGCTAGCAATTCTAACCTTGGCAGGGAAAGGGGTCGCAATAAAGCTACTTTAGATTTCGCACGTACCAAACGAACTTAGGTTCTTTAGAACCGTTAAGAAAATGAAAATAAACGACGGCGAATTGCCGCGTTCCGAAGCGTCCCAAAACAATGTACTTCACACGAATCGTAGTGAGAAGGGACTAAAAGGCGCGGTAAAAAAAATCTGCAAGAAAAGGAATGCTCTCAACATATCTTTCCTGTAAACGACAAAACTCCGATGGTGGACGGGCATCCCAATTTAGTTTGAGAGTCCAAAGACGTTGGAGGAAATTCTTTATTAAAAAGGAAAGAGGGGGGAGAGAATTCCTAATGGATCAAAAATGCGGGCTAGATTAAAAAGAATATTACGTTTTGTATAAGAAGTGTGTATAGGGTTGAGCACGAAAAGGAAATTATCTCAAGAGGGGTTCCACTGGAGACCCAAAACCTTTACGGTAGGATCAGAAGGCTCCTCAAAGCAATGCGGTTGCAAACACCGATGAGAGGCGAGAATGCCGTTAAGCAAATTGGAATTATTATTAGATCACTTGTGCAGGTCGAAGTCACCTCGTTTTAAAAGGGCTACAAGCTGCTCTGTTAAATCCAAGGCTGATTGAAAAGTATCTCGACCTGTCATTACGTCATCAATATAGGTATGAGGACGAAGAGCGAAAGTGGCCAGAGAAAAAGGTTCACCTTCATCATCGGCAAGTTGCAAAAAAGTACATATTGCAAAAAATGGAGCGCATTTGACCCCATAAGTAACGGTATTAAGTTGAAGATCCTGGATAGGATTATCAGGAGAGAAACGCCACACAATCCGTTGATAATCATGCAGATCGGGTTCAATAAGAATTTGCCGATACATTTGACAAATGTCTGCAGTGGGGACGAAACGATGCAGAAGAAATTGTAATAACAGTGTAGTGAGATCTCTTTGCAGTTTGGGACCAATTAATAAATGATCATTCAGTGAACCTCTGGAAATACATTTAGTAGAGGCATTAAAAACCACGCGAAGTTTAGTGCTAACACTGTTAGGTTTTATAACACAATGATGAGGTATATAATAAGTATGATCAAAGTGACCCTTAGTAGTGATAGGCTGCATATGTTAAAGATTGATGCATTCTTGAAGAAAATTTTTATATTGTTGATATTCAAAGGGCTGTTTGAGAAAGCGTCATTCTAAGGAAAGAAATCTTTGTATTGCTAAATCGCGGCTTCCGGTAAACGTGGGAGAAGGATCCTCAAAGGGCAAAGAAACTACATAACGGCCCTGATTTGTCCGCGTATGAGTTTCTTTGAAAATAATTTCAGCTTCCTTTTCCGCTACTGAAAGGATTTCGGTGTCGTGAAGTGATTAGACCTTCCAAAATTTGGGAAACAATTTTTTCCAGGGAAGGTACTTGGTCCGTAGAGCAAAGTAAAGCGGTAGCCTGCGGGATGGTTGTCGCGGGAATCGATCCCATTAAAATATATCCGAAAACAGTATTCATGCCTATGGATGTATGGTGTTCAACAGTAACACGATCATGTATTAGAATTAGTGGAAATACATCGGCCTCTAGTAATAAATCTATAGGACCGTGTTTTGAAAACTGTGGGTCAGCTAACTGAATGTTATGTAATGGCGGTAACTGGTTGACGTTGACGCAAGTAGTAGGCAGCTTTTCACAAATCTTAGGTAGGACTATTGCGTCAATGTTTGATTCATTTTGTTCACTGATTTAATAAAGGACAGAAACAGCGCCGTCAGTAGTTACGGGTCGGCTTAGAGCCAAGCCGGTTAGGGGTAAGAGGTAACGGGGTAGATTTTAAAGCCCAAGCGCTTAACACATTGTTGAGTAATATGTGAAGTTATACTACCGGTGTCTAACAAGCTGCGAAACTTTTGAAACTTACCAAAACGATAACGAACTTCAATTTGCGCAGTAAATAATAAAACCACCTTTTTTTGGGGGATTCGTGTTAAACAAATATAACATTGGAATTATTGGAAGCAGAGGAGAAACGACTTACTGGTGGAAATTTGCAGGTACTCAAAGCAGGGGGAACAGATGGCTTGTAAATATCTTGTTCGGCGTTATCAGACGAGGCGGTATAAATTCTAGTAGAAACACTACTTTTTGAAAGCGATTCTAATGGGGGTTTGGCGACAAGTGCAACAAGTCATAATCGATTTACACTTGGAAAGAGTATGCGAACTGCTTAGACAGTTAATGGAAAGTTTGCGTTCTTTTACAAAATTATAGCGGTCATTAGGGTTAATTCTAAAAAGGCGAAGCATTTATATAGCGGATGGTCAACTTTGCAATGCGGGCACTTAGTAACACGATTGGTAGTGCGGACAAACATTGAAATACTGGGACGTGAACCTGGTCGGCTCTGCGCATGAACAACTTTGTTCATGTCTGATTTGTGATTTAAGGATAGGTTGCTAACGGATTTACATGTTTTGTCTATATATGTAATGATTTCAGTATAAGTAGGAATGATGGCGGGATCATGCTGCAACTCAAAGCCTCGAGCTATGTGTACGTCTAGTCGATTTAAGAGCATCTGAGCTAAAAAAAGCTCCGCTCTTTAACCAAGAAGATCAATCTTTTATAAGACTTCCAAATTATCGGTAAAAACGTCAACTAATTTTTGTAAATCAGAGGGGTTATCAGAGTGCAGTTTAGAACAATTGTCCAAATTTGCTCAATATGCACTCGTTATTTGGCGGATATTTTCAAATTTACTGAGCAGTTTATTGTACGCGAGTGTATAATCACTTTCAGTTAAATCAAAATTTTTTAATGGCGAGTAAAGCCGGACCTTGAAGAAGTGATTTTAAATACGTGAATTTGTCTATTGGCGACAATTCCGGGTTATGAGGGAGTCGTATAAATCAATGAAACCTCTTAGCATAGAGAAATCGCCTCCAAAGGAGGGGACCTGCGACGAAGGTAAATTTATATTTTTGATTTTGGGTGAGCGACAGAAACAACAGTGCTAGGTTCTGGCGGATTAGTTCCAAAAAGTTTCATTTTGATTGACTTGATTAAATAAAAGGAACGATCAAACGCTTTTCTGATTTTATTTTCGACCTCAAACGATTCTTCCGCGTTTTCATCCGTGGCGATCAAGGAGATAATGTTATTGTGACTTTGATAGAAGGCTTCTTCTAATTTAACTATATGCTCAAGGTGCGCTTTAAATAAATAATGATATTCAACATTAGAAGCGGCCGATTGCGCGATCTCTTGTATCTCTTGTAAACTTTGAATCTACGCGAGTTAAAGTTCGGGCCTTTGGAGCTGGTTTTTTAAAAAAACTTCGATACTTTAACAAATTTATTTGAAATTAAAATTTAGATAACTTGTACTTAATACTAAAAATAATTATTGTACTAGTGAGTAGCTTGAACAACGAAGTATGGAGTTCGAAGACTGACTGCCGGGCATTGAGCTCCCGGGCATTTTATAATAACCTGCCCCTCACACGGCTTGTGGGAACTTGCAGATCTCATGTCTGCTTTACACTTAGTTACAATGTATCAATCTTAATTCTAAGTAATTGCGGTCTGTTGACCGCCTGTGACCTGCCACCTGCAGTATCACTGCCCTCACGGATGCAAAGTTGCATGTCCGTTCTCATGAACTGTCGATAACCTCTCTGGGTTATCCTTGTGTTACAATGTTGCATTGAACTTATACTTTTACTTAATAATTTCTAATAATTCCTATTAGATTCAATATATCAATATATATAGGTAATTGGGGGATACATAACTCCTCCCACCGTAAATGAAAAATTAAGGTTTTTCTTAATTTTTAAATACATAAAATACATTATTCAATTTCATTTAAAATTCATTGTTTCTAAGGGTATACTTATTGTTTCCTTTTTTCTGTTTGTTTCCTTAAATCTAGAACTGTTTCCTTCATTCTTATATCTAAGGTACATTTTGTAAAATACGTATATAATTACAAAAATTATTAAAATGATTAATACAATTGTCCAAACACTTATATTATTATAATGTAACTTTGGCGTTTTGAGTTCATTTAATTGTTCTTTATAACTTTCCACTAATTTCACAGCGTGGTTGAGATCGTCTAAGTCTAGATGCTCTAGCTTCATAGGTTTCTTAATTATTTCTTCGTCTTCTTGTTGTATCTTGAACTGTAGTTCCGGTAGGTTTGCAAGTTTCTTTGTTGCTATGGGATCTTGGTAAACTCTGATTACTTCATCTTTCAATTTCACATAACAATCTTCTTTGAGGGTAATTAGTTTGCTTCCGATTAATGCTTGGTTATTTTCATCTTGGTTGCAGTGGATGGTTGCTATTACTTCTGTTGGGAAAATGGCTATCCATTTGTTATCTGTAACTTTTTGAATTTTCATATTAGTTATTTGCACTTGTTTGGTTTCGCAGTTTTCGTAATGATTTGAGAATTTTAATAGTTGTACTTCACAAGGGCTGTCTTCTTGAATGGTTGTTGTCGTCATCGATTGACATAAATATTGGTTTGGTGTTACTTCAGTACATTTTTCGTTTGTATAACCATATCTCAGTTCATTTAGGATAGGAATTTGGTTTTGGGTATGATTACTTGGTATGTGCTAGTAACTTTCGTTGGAAAAGCAAATAAATGATAATATTGATAATTGTTACTTTCTACTATCGGGATTTCTATTAAAATATTATTTCGTTATTCTTAATGTAGCCTTTAATATAGCTATCTTTTCAAATATTAGAATGTTCGATTCTGTTACATCAAAAGGTAATTTACTGTTAATTATAAATGATCTAATTCTTATTAATTCGTTTAATAAATCGATTGGTTCAATAATGCTAGAGTGTAAGGTATTTAATTTTGCAAATGTTACTGCGTTTTCTAACGTTGCTAAAATTTGTTGCATTAAAGTAAGGGTGGATATTATTTGAGTAAATATTGTAATTTTGTATACTGCCTAGTTTATTGGTAGTATACCGGGGTTGTTTTTATATGTTATATTATTACTTGGTTGTCCGTTCTACCTGGGCGGAGGTTGACGGTAAGGGTGATGATTGTCCATCTGAAATTACAGGGTGTCTTAGGTTTTTCAAATGAATGTATTTTGTTATTTTACCGTTGTCTACTACTGCTATGTTTTTATCTGATATTTTCTTAATTTTAAATGGTCCTAAATTTCTGGGTGCTGTTTTATGTCGCTTGCTTTGAAAGTTTTTCTCATACACGGTTTGTCCTATTGAAAATTTATTTGAGTCGGTATTTTTGTTTCGGGTTGTGGTGATACGTTCTTTATCGTTTTCTAATTTATCTTTTACCTTGTCGTAAGTTATTTTTAGTTTTGTTTGTGATCTTTCGCATATTGTTGATATACTTCTTTATTGTAGTGTATGTCATAGGGATTTCGTGAATCTGAATGTCCTAATGTTAATTCTAAGGGTGTAAAGTTTGTTGATGAGTGAATTGTGTTATTATAGGCGATTAGTGCGTATGACATTAAATTGGTTATATGTTCCTTTTTATAATTTATTCTTAATAATCGAATTTGTTCTAACAGGGTTAAATGTAATCGTTCAATTAGTCCGTTTGACTCAGGGTGGTTTTCCGTTATGAAATGAATTTTTATTTTGTGTAGTTCTAAAGTGTTTTGAATTGTCTCATTTTAAATTCGCTACCATTGTCTAAAGTTATTGATTCGGGTGTTCCGTAAAATGTGAAATATTGTAAAAATCCTTGGGTCACGTCGATGCTATTTTTGGATGTGATTGGTATTGCTTGGCCTATTTTTGTGAATGCGTCTATAATTGTCATATAGTTTTGCGCTTCTACTACTAGAGTATCGGCATGTAGTTTTTGAAATGGTTTGTCGGGTGTTTTGGTTAACATTAAAGGTATCTTTGTGGGTTTCCTGTCGTATTTCGCTCTGTCACATAGTTCGCATTGGTTAATAAAATCTGTGGTCAAGTCCTTCATGTCTTTAAAATAATAACGTCTTATGAGTCGTTTTATTGTTTCGTTAATTCCACGATGGTTGGTTTTTCCTTCGTGTTGATTTCTAATTACATCGTTTATTTCGTCAGGGTCGTCTAGTGTTATTAGTTTTCTAGTACATCTGATGAGTTCAGGTCCAGAGTTGTTGAATAGTTTAATGTATAATTCTGAAAATCTTTGGTATAAATGTTCGGTGTTGAAATAAAATAAAATCGTTTTTCTCGGGGTGTATTCTTTTAAAATTTTAATTATTTGTTCCTCGTTGTCATCTTTAGTTATTTGAATTTGATATATCTTTTGTTATCTACTTTTGTATATTTTACTGGATTGGGGTTATTTAAAACTTCGTTATTATAAATTGGTTAGGTTTCATATTGATTGCTTCGTTTAAGATTTTAATCGCGTTTTTGGTTCTTCGTTTTGAGTCGAATGTATTGTGTCGATCTCGTCTGGATATTCCTTATTTCTGCTTCGTCTACGTTTCCTATAATGGATTCCGTTTCTAATGCATTGAGTTGGAATTCTACTTAAAGCGTCTGCGTTGTTGTTATAAATTCCTTTTATATATAATTTCGTAATCATACTCTTCGAGTCTGATTCTCCATCTTTGTAATTTTGAATTTGGTTCTTTCAGTTTGCATAACCATACTAGTGGTCTATGATCGGTATATATGTAAAATTTTCTTCCGTATAAGTAAGGTCTAAAATATTTTGTTGCCCAAATTATGGCTAATAATTCTTTTCTATGGTACCTATATTTTTGTTCGGTTTCATTTAGGGTTCTGGATGCGTAGCTGATGGGTTTATCGCTACCTACTTTTCCTTGGCTCAATACTGCGCCTAATGCTACATTCGATGCGTCTGTCGTCAGTATAAATGGTTTTGTATAGTCTGGGTATTCTAATACAGGATGATTTGTTAATATGTTTTAATTTTGTCTACGGCTTTAATAAATTCCGGGTGTGTTCAATTTTGTTTCCTTTTTAAACAATTTGTCAGGGGTTTGGTTATCTGAGCGTAACCTTTAATGAATTTGCGGTAGTAACCACTAAGTCCTAGAAATCCTTTAATTTCTTTGGTTGTTTTTGGTAATGGGTAATTTAGAACTGCATTTGTTTTGTCTGGATTTGGCATTACTCCTTGGGGTGTTATTACATGTCCTAAAATGATACTTCTTTTGTAAAATTCACTTTTGTCTAATTGTACTTTAAAATGTGCTTGCCTAAGTCTTTCGAATACTTCTTTCAATCTTTCTATGTGTTCTACCAATGATGTGGAATAAACTATGATGTCGTCAAGGTATACAAGGCATTTTTCATTGTGTATTCCTCGTAGTATATTGTCCATGACTCTCTGGAAAGTAGCGGGTGCGTTCTTTAATCCAAATGGCATTCGTTTGTACTCGTAATGTCCTCTAGGTGTGCTGAAGGCTGTTTTTGATATATCTTTTTCTTCCATCTCTACCTGATGGTATCCTGATGCTAGGTCTAATGTTGTAAAATATTGACATTTGCCTAATTTGTCTAAAATTTCGGTAATATTTGGTAGTGGATATTTGTCATCTACCGTTTTTCATTTAACTTTCTATAATCTATTACCATTCTGTACTTTCTCTTTCCGGTTGCGTCTAATTTCTTAGGTACTATTAACACGGGGCTGCTCCATGGTGAGTTGGAGTGCTGGATTATGTCTTGGTCTAATAAGTCTGCTACTTGTCTGTCAGCTTCTTCTTGGCTTGCATGAGGTAGTCTATATGCTTTTGTAAAGATTGGTTTATTGTCTGTTAACTCGATATTATGTTTTACTGTGTTGGTGAATGTTAATGGTATTCCTTCGCAATGGAATATGTCTCGGTATTCAAAACATAAGTTTTTAATTGCTCTTTCTTCTTCTTGATTGATGTCGGTATTGAAGCGGATGTTAGTTAAATTTTCTCTTAACATTTCATCATGTTCTATTGGGTTGTAATCGTTTTCTAAATTTTCGTCTATTTCCATTTCGTTAAAATTTAGTTCTTCTACGTTAATTGGGTCTGTCAGTGATAAATCTAAAGGATAGTCGTTTGAATTTAGTATTGTTGTGGTTGCATAATTATCTTTTATTTGCACTAAGGCAGTTGGGGTTTCTACTCCTTGTTGAAATGTCATATGATTTATTATTCCTAAATTTTTGTTAGATTTTACTGGGATTTTTATTTTTCTTTCCGTTCGGGGTTCTATAGTGTATTTTTGTTCAATTGTGTGTTTTGAAATTTAATTGGGATTTTTCCGTATTTCGTCCTTAATAAGCGATTTTTAATGTCAATGTTGGCTCCTAATTTTCTTAGAAGGTCCATTCCGATTAATCCGTCATATTTGTCGTTAAATTCGAATACACAAAATTTATGTTTCATTTTAACATTAAATGTTCTCGGTAAGGGTATATTTGCTACGAATTGGTGTAGTGTCGTTTGATGAGCTGTTTTAATTTTAAATGGTTCTCTTTCTACATAATCTAAATAATGTTTTTGTACGGTTCTGGGGCTAATTAATGTTTTCGATGATCCAGTGTCGATTAATAGTTTGAATTTGGCGTGGGGTATTTCTATGTATGGTAATACTAAGTGATTTATATTATTTAAGTTTATTAAGTTTGGTCGGTTATGAATTGGTCCATTTGAAAATTTGAGTTCGAGTTTTCTTCGTCGTACTCCTCGTAAGTTACGTATTGTTCGTCACGTTTGTAAGTTTCTGCATGGTTTGATTCATGGTTCGTAGGTGTCTCAATGTAATTATTCTGGTCAGTGTCAAATTTTTCTATTTCTTGATGGAATAATTCTTCCGATGTAAAATTACGTTTCTGATGAGGGTTTGGTCGGATATGTGTTATCTTTGTATTTTGTCTGGTGTTACCAGATGAGGTATCCATTGGTGTTGGTTTGTAATAATTATTAGGGTTGTTGTTATTATTAGTCATTGGTGTATTTCTATTGGGGTTTGCGTTGAATGCTGGTCTTTGTTGGTTTAGGTTTTGATTAAATCTAGGTTGGAATGTTGGTTTCGTAAAAGTTGGATTGAATGTTGGTCTTGAAAAATTTGTATATTGATTATTAAAATTTGTATTGTTAAAACTTGGGTTATTACTTCGCGGTTGATTTGTTTGTGCGTTAAAGGGTGTGAATTTTTGTTGAGGGATTGTTTGTCTTGTAGCTTGTATAGTTTTTATTGGTGAATAACTTTTATTCACGTGGGGTTGTATAGTCTGTTGCGGTAATACATTACATTTTCTTCTTCTATTACTAAGCTCATAGCTTCTTCTAGATTTTGGGGTCGTTGGAATCTGATTTTATCCGATAGTCGTTCTGGTAAAGCGTTTATATACGTGTCTAGTGCCATTTCGTCATACATTTTTGTTTTTAAATGTCTAACGTTTTGATCGGGTTCTTCGATTTTTAATTTTGTTAAAATTAAACTTCTCACGTCTTGGCATTTCATTCCGAATTGGTAGGGGGATTGATTGTGTTCCATTCTAAGGTTTATTAGGTCTCGTACCAGGCATTTTATGTTACGTTGGTCTCCAAAATATGCAATTAGTAGCTGTTTAAACTGTTCCCATTCTTGTAAATCGTCCCTACTGGCGATTAAGGTTAGTGCCCTTCCGGTTAGTTTACTTATTACCAAGCGTATAAGCAATGAATTTCTTTGGTCATCTCCGGGTTTGTAGAAGGTTTTTAGGAACATTTCGGCTGCTCCAATGAAATTTGAGAGATCGGCCTGTGTGCCCTCAAATGTCTGTATTGTCTCTAAATAGAGTCGCATGTCTGTGTTACTCATGTTGGTTAAGGGTTGTTTTCGATTTTGGGTAATTTTTTTTTTAAAAAATTTTTTTTTTGAATTAAGGTTTATTTCGCTATTTGTATTGTTATTTCCGCTTCGGGTTTACTAATTTTCCGTTTGGGTTGTGAAATTTCAAATTTTGTAAAAATTTGTAACGTTAATTATGCTTGGGATGTATTAATTTTTCTTTTGGATTAAATAATTTCGAATTTTGTAAAAATTGGGGTTGGTTTTGCTATTTGTGATGTTAACTTTGCTCTGGTTTTATTAATTTTCCTTTTAGATTGAATAATTTTGAATTTTGTAAAAATTGGGGATGATTTTCCTATTTGAAACGTTAATTTTGCTTTAGTTTTATTAATTTTCCTTTTAGGTTAGGGAATTCAAATTTTGTAAAGATTGAGATTTATTTTGCTATTTTCGGCGTTATTTTTTAGTTTGGAATTGTTAATTTTCAGTTTAGATTGAGTGAATAAAATTTGGTAAAAATTGAGATTAATTTCGTACTTGTAGTATTAATTTTGGTTTGGATTCATTAATTTTAAGTTTAGATTGTGGAAATAAAATTTGGTTATTTTAGAATCGTAGTCGCTGTTATTTATTTTAGTTACACAGTGCGGTGATGTACTTGTGAGATTTGTATTCAATAATGTTGAATTACCGTAGTCTTGGATTTGCTTGTTTTATGCAGCTTTTAATTTATCTTGTAGTTTTGCTTTTAAAGAATCTGAAATGGATGGATTTATTCTCGTTTAGCGTTGTTTTAGTTAAATTCTGTTACTTTGTAATTAATACTCTTTCCGTGGGTTTTACTGAGTTGCGTAAACGTACAGTTCGTCTGTATTGTGTTCTAAATATGACTTGAGGTTAGTTACTCCTGCACTTTATTGTTGAAATTGAATACTTAAGTTGTAATCTTTGTTATTTAGTCACGTACGTTGAGGTAATTGCACTTACAGGTGTTAATAGGAATCAAACACTTCACTTTGGTACTCGCTAATGCTTGCATAAAGTGTTACGTCTATTTATTTTTAGATATCTTGGTGATGACTTGTAATTGAATCTCTCCGTAATGTTAGTTTTCAGCGTTTTAATTAAAGCTTCTTATGATGACCGTTTTACTGCACTTTATAATTGATGAGTAATTTTTAATTGAAAAACGTTTTAGCTTTTTATTCCGTGTTTGTTGCAATTGTACACGCTTTTATGGATTAATTACTTGTAGGTATTAAATGCAAAACTGCATTGCTTTATTATTCCGTGATGGATTTAATACTTATGATGCGAATTGTGTTGTTGAAAGTTAAACTTTAGTTCTGAAAGCGATTTCTCTGAAGTTTTAATTGTATAATAAGGATGCTTTCTTCGCGTATTTTGCTTATCTTAGGTGGTTTTAAGTTACCGTAGCAGAGTGTTTTGCTAGAATTTTCTTGCTGTGGTTCATACAGTTTTATAGAGGTCAGTGTTTTAAATAATCGTTTTTGTGATTGCTTTAAAGGATTAGCTTTAACTTTGAAATTAATTTTGCGTTCTGTGTTTTTATTTTACCGGATTGAAAACGTGCTTTTGAATCGCGCTGGTTAATGTTTCTTATTTTGGTGTTAGTGAATGTGCGCCCGTTATTTTTTTTGGATTATTTTTGTTCTAATAATTGTGGTAAGAATCTCTTAATATCAATTCTCATTTACTTTTTAAAAGAAAATCTCTTTTAAAATTCAAGTCTCATTTGCTTTTTAAAGAAAATATCTCTTTAATATTCAAGTCTCATAGAATGTTATACAGTCTCGTTTTTGAAATAATTCACTTTCTAATTATTTTCAAAACAATATTCATAAAATAAATTCATAAAATAATAATAATGGTAATCAATTATAATACTAGCATATATCAATTATAGTTTTGGTTTAAAAATATGGAAATAAACTTACATTAATTTCATCTGTTTCTTTGGTGGGTTCGACCGATGCTGTATCTTGTCCACCTTGGTTTGTTTGTTGGCTTTAGACGATTCTTGTTCTTTGTCCAACTTGGTTTGTTGCTGGATTTAGACTATGCTTGTTCTTCCTCCAACTTGGTTTGGGTTCTGCCAAAATTTCGAATTAAAATTCTTGGTCACCAATCTTCCAATTTTTGGATTTTCAGTGCCCTTTTGACATCCGTTACGACTGCGCCAGTTAAAGTTCGGGCCTTTGGAGCTGGTTTTTTAAAAAAACTTCGATACTTTAACAAATTTATTTGAAATTAAAATTTAGATAACTTGTACATAATACTAAAAATAATTATTGTACTAGTGAGTAGCTTGAACAACGAAGTATGGAGTTCGAAGACTGACTGCCGGGCATTGAGCTCCCGGGCTTTTTATAATAACCTGCCCCTCACACGGCTTGTGAGAACTTGCAGATCTCATGTCTGCTTTACACTTAGTTACAATGTATCAATCTTAATTCTAAGTAATTGCGGTCTGTTGACCGCCTGTGACCTGCCACCTGCAGTATCACTGCCCTCACGGATGCAAAGTTGCATGTCCGTTCTCATGAACTGTCGATAACCTTGTGTTACAATGTTGCATTGAACTTATACTTTTACTTAATAATTTCTAATAATTCCTATTAGATTCAATATATCAATATATATAGGTAATTGGGGGATACATAACTCGCGTATCGTAAAAATGTCAACCTTTTAAGTTTCTCTGCTATTTTAAATAAATTTTCTGAAAAATTTTATAAAAAATTAGTACTGAAAAATACTTTTAAGCTTTATCAATTTAGGTACAAATTAAATAATCGTGGCTAAATGTAAATAGATGCACATACAAACAAGGTAATGAACTTTGTATCAAACATGATAACTAATGAGAATGAATGCAATTCGAGTAATATAACATTTGTAGTATCAAGACAATATGTTCTATAACACAAACTTGACCACAGGTAAATGATTAATAATTTTGTTTTAAATTATAGAACTAAAATCTGCTACTGGTAATATCCGAATCGACAAGGATCAAAATTTAATGTTGAGTACATAAAAGGATACTCAGGAGAAAAGTGGGTCTATAACCAAACAGATATTAACAAATGCGGCCTTCAACATTCCCACCTGATGTCCAGTTAGAGCGGTAAAGATTCTTGGATCCATAACACTTATTACTGCACTCGCAAAATAATATAAAGCGGCGAGGTAGTCCTATACAGAGACTGACCTCCGAAACAGAAACTTATTGTTCAAGCGGTGACAATGGACTGTGTTAGGCCGCGCAATCACCAAACATTTGGCAAACAAGATAGAACATTGAGGGTGATAACGTGACCGGTTTTATTAAATTTAGATAAAAGAGCAGATATTACCATTAACAAATAAACTTAAACTTTATAGTAATACTATAAAGAAACTAAATGAATATATACAGGATTGGACAGAACATCCGGCAATATTTGTAATTTTGTCGGCAATTTCATTTTGTAGTAACTCTAAATACTTTTTAGAATTTAAATTACCGTCTATGAACACAGGTCTCACAATTTTGTTTTTTAATATACTCTGTTACACCTAATTTTTGTATGTAACTACCTTTTGTAAAAAGGACCCCCCGAATTAAAGATTTTAAGGAAGAAATTGTGTTTTTTTTAATAATAAGTAACAACTTTTTAAATGTCACCGAAAAAGGATCCTGTTTTGGTTTACAAACAAGTGTGAATATATAAATGATTTGCTATTTTTTGCCTCCATTTTCAAGAGAAAAAAAATCAAATTTTCAAATAATAAAATAAATATCTATATCTACAAGAATAAAGTTCATTAAAGAAATTAATTGCTGGCATGACTAAAGTCTTCGTTTTATGAATTATTTCTAAATTCAACTCCCAAATTATCAGAACACATTAAAATATGTATAAGAATTATTTGCTAATTATTTGCTTTTTTCTGATAAAACCAATTTTTATATCGTGTTAAACCAATTTTACCTACACAAAATAAAATAAAAATTAATAATATAAAATTATTTGCTATTTTTTTACCATTTGCAAAGAAAAAAACAAATTTTCAAATAATATAATAAATATTAATTATCTATAGAATAAAGTACTTTAAAAATTTAAATTTATTTTAATAAAATACTTTATGAAAATTAAATTATATTTGCAAAATTTATTTATTTGCGTCCAATTTTTTTTATCAAACAACATAAAAATTAGAATACAAATTAATTGCATTTTTAAAAAAAATTTTTTAAATT